>SJKF01000013.1:600000-773543 GCA_012980535.1 Pleurotus pulmonarius
ACCGGTACCAGACTCCAAGACAACCATACCGACGTGAACTGTACCGCTTACCCCTCTACTGATTTGTTCGCTGTCATCTGTTGATTATTGCTGGACCCGTGGCAGCCTAAACGTTCGTAACGTGGTGGCTATTGTCCGTCATACGAGAAGAAGTCGACGGTATCCAAGACCATCCGAAAATCATCAGGAAAACCCCGCCGTGATTGTATAATGATGTAGGGTTTGCAATACAACACGACCAAAGCGAGGCCAAATAACGCGTTGTTCCCACCGTGTCAGGACACCGCCAGAGATAACGACCATGGCCCGCAATTTCAACAGACGCGAAATGTGGCTTTGTCAAGCCAGGCCCTGCAATTCCAATATGTCGCTGACAAGGGCCCCGCTTGGCACAATCCCCCCTACAATGTATTGCTCGACGCCTCCCTTTGTTCCTTACTACGGCTGGCGGCCGCCAGTGACCACGACTCCAGCCATCTCCCAATGCCGGTGTGCATATGTCACAAGGTCACCATCGATGATGGCTCGTTCCAGCGCCATCAAGCGAGATGCAAGTTGTATCTGGCCCATCTCGACGCACTTTCGTTGAATCGCCGACCTCGCAAACGACGCCGACAGGCTTCCCCCCACCAGCAGCAATTGGCCTTCGCGGATGCCACCACACCAACCACGGTAAGGGTAAACTCCGATGCTCACTCCTGAACATCATGGTTGACTTGTCTATCCTAGACAGTTGTAGATGTCGACAGCACAATAGGCATTGAAACCCCTCCCTCCCCACCCCCAGAGTCTAGGGTTCGCTCGAGCCGAGGCGTTCTGCCAGGACGCTACACGGACTTCGTCGCTGAGGCTACTCTGCCTCTGGACCTGGGTTCTGAGCCCCCTGCTGAATACAGCGGCTCTGAAGAACCCTCTCTTCCTCAAGCTACCCCTCGTATCACACGCACCACTCCAAACCTCTTTGGTCTTGTTCGCGAGTACTCGGGAGATCTTCCACTTCGCGACCCTGAGGACAACATAACACTGGAGGAACTCGCATCACGCATCAACTTGAACGATGCTTCTGGCTCCAGTGTCGAACTTCTCAGCGATGGCTGCCAGCCTCCCTTCCCAGACCAGAACATTTACTCTCCTTTTCCCAACAAAGCAGCATTCGATATTGGGAAGTGGTACTGGTCCCAACCCAACAAATCACAAGCCGACTTCGAGGCCCTCATTCGCATCATCACCTCAGAGGGATTTACTGCCGATGACCTAGCCGGTATCAATTGGACAAAAATCAACCGTGAAACTGGGGATAGCTCAAGCGCGGTGTTTGACAATGCTGCTGGCTGGCTGACACGCGCTGCAACTATCGAGATCCCATCGGGTAAGAAAAACGTCCCCGCCGCCAAATTTACTGTCGACCGAATCTTTATCAAGTCACTCGTTGAAGTTATACGGGCCAAATTTCGCAGCCATACGTCAATTGGCTTTCACTACGTCCCGTACAAACTCATTTGGGCCCCAGATTCAGGCCACGAGCAGCTCGTGTCTGGCGAACTATATAACTCACCCGCGTTTTTAACGGCACACGCAGAGCTTCAGGCATCGCCTCCTGAGCCTGAATGCACGCTTCCGCGAAATATTGCTGCCCTCATGCTTTGGTCTGATGCCACGCATCTCACTGACTTCGGCTCTGCGTCGCTTTGGCCATTCTATTTGCAATACGGCAACCAGTCAAAATATGATCGCAGCCGACCGTCCTCCAATGCCTTTGACCATATTGCTTATATCCAGCATGTGAGTTAGTCTATACGATGACACGAATGGGGCTAACATCTACCTTGACAGCTTCCCCAAAGTGTGCAGCAGTTCATCCAAGAGTTCACCGGAAAAGCTGCCTCGAAACCTCTGGTTACGCATTGCAAACGGGAGCTGATGCACGCAATATGGCGTCTGCTATTGGACGATGAATTCCGGGAGGCCTATATACATGGCATCGTTGTTGATTGCAGTGATGGCTTCCGTCGGCGAATGTACCCTCGCTTCTTCACTTATTCTGCCGACTATCCCGAGAAGGTCCTCCTTTTGCTCATCCGCGATATGGGTAACTGTCCTTGCCCACGATGCCTTGTAAAAAAGTCTGCTATTCGCGCCCTAGGAACCCCAGCAGATATGAACCAACGGCACATCGGCAAGCGAGTTGATAGCAAGACTCTCCACACAAAGATCTCCAAAGCTCGCAAACTCATATACCAGCAAGGCTACGTTGTTAACAGCAAGCTTGTGGACGATATACTCAAATCAGAGTCTTTAGTCCCGACGGAGGTATTTCCGTTACTTCGGTTGTTGTATCAATTTTGCTAAGTTGTGGTTTTCAGAATGCGTTCTCTGTTCGTTTGGGAGACTGCGGATTAGACGTATTCACTATGTTTCTTCCAGACGCTCTTCATGAATGGCCCCTTGGGGTTCTTCGCCAGATTGTCATGCATATCCTACGCATCCTTCAAGCGCACGACAAACAACTCTTAATTGAATTCGACAGCCGATTCTCCCAGGTTCCTCCATTTGGGCGTGATACCATACGGTATTTTGGCGATAATGTCTCTGGGATGAAGAAATTTGCCGCCCGTAACTGGGAGGACATCATACAGGTAAGTCAGGCGATGGTTACAAGTTTGATGTGATCTGATCAGATGATTAGTGCATTATACCCGTCGTCGAAGGCCTCCTTCCCGAACCTCACGATAGCATTATTTCGGACCTACTATTCATCACTGCCTACACGCACGGCCTTTGCATGCTTCGCATGCACACAACCGATACATTGCGACTCCTCGATATTGCTACCATCGAGTTTGGTAAACATATACGGAAGTTTGCGGAAGTAACATGCGCTGCGTTCAACACTACTGAACTACCAAAAGAAACTGCTGCTCGTATGCGACGTTTAGCACGGAAGACCCAAGCATCCTCAGGTGACGCTTCTGGTGATCCAACGCAACCCCCGTTAACCACTACCACCACAAATCCCAATGTTGCTCTGCTGGCCAACACTACCAGCGCTCAAGCACCTTCTTCCAGTGCTCCCTCCACCACGCGAACGTTCAGCTTGTCGACTTACAAGCTTCACTCGGCCGGTGGTCACTACACAGACGCGATTCGTGAGTATGGGACGACTGACTCGTATACAACACAGTTGGTATGTTTCTCGCCGGTGACAGCAAACCTATTTGTTTATTACTCGGACAGGGAGAGGTTGAACATCGTCGAGCAAAGACGGGACGATATATGCGAACAAGCAAGAAACAGTTTGAAGAGCAAATGGCTGCAATGGATATCCGCGATCAGCGCATACATGACATAGAACATCAGCTCCGCCTTCAAGAAGCCCAACAGAAATCGAGTCAACCTTCAAGGACTGACGCTGGTGATAAACCTGACGCTGGCGATAAACCTGACGCTGGCGATAAACCCGACGCTGGCGATAAACCTGAAGAAGTTTCTTCAAAACTTGATGTGCACCACTTCATTGGTGTTAGCCAACGAGATTATATTGATATAGGCAGGTGGCTGCTAAAGAATCAAGCCGACCCCGCGGTGAAGGTGTGAGATCATCTAAACTCATGCTCGGCAGCTAATAAATTCGGGACTAGGACTTCTTCCCTCGACTACAGGACCATCTATTGGCTCGCTTACGTGGCCAACCTCATTCTGGCGATGGATTCATGTTCCAGGAGGAGCAACGAGCTCAGATTGTCTTTCGCAACAACCGGATGTACCCGCACCAAACTTTCCACATAAACTACACGACTTACGATGTCCGTCGGGAGCAAGATCTGGTCAAATCGGCTGGTCCACGTCAGGATATCATGCTGCTAGCGCAAACCCCTACCCCGAACGATATCTTCCACTCATATTGGTTCGCCCGTGTGTTGGGAATATATCACGTCAATGTTGTGGACTTGAGCTCCCCTGTCTGCATCCCTCAACGGTGGACCAGTGGGTTTGAACATCTTCGCCTTGAGCGAGTCGGCTTTATTCCCGCTTTTGACGGAAACGCATTTGGTTTTGTTGATCCGAACAACGTTATCCGAGCGGGACACCTTACTCCTGTTTTTAAGAATGGTCGTACACGCCGTTTGCTCGGCCGTTCTTGGTTGGCAAGAGGAAAGGATGCTGAGGACTCCGACTGGGATACCTTCTATGTAAATTGGTAAGAATACTCCCTGGTTAGTGAACGACGCTGGTTGACTATTTATCTAGTTTTGCCGACCGAGACCTCCTCATGCGGCATATTGGGGGCGCAGTTGGGCATCGTACTGCTATGTCAATTGAGGCGGCCCACCCACGAATCCTACAAGAAGCAAGTAACGACCCTGACACCTCTCAGGGACATGACTCCAGTGCTTCCGAAGAAGATGAACACATCAACACTGACGACGACTCTGATGACTCCGACATTTAGAAACATGGCAGGTAAACTATACAGACACATCGGGCCTGGATGTCCGCTCACCAAGTACCTGACATTAGAATCATTTGCAATTGATAAGGTCAGTTGCGTCGCGTTGCGCACATGTGATCAACGAGCTGTTGTTGATATCCAACTCTGACTCGGAGTTGTAATATAGGGATTGGTTCGTATAAAGGGTACCAAATCATGCACTCTGAATCTCCCATTCTTCCCCGACATGGAAACTCCCACTACTCCCCTCAGTAACTCCAACAAGCGCCCTGCGCCCGCTGAAAACGACACACCGTCAACTAAGAAACACCAACAAGACCCTATCATTCATGTCGGTTATCACTTTATGCGCACCGTCGAGGCGTTTATCCTTCCTTCTGTCCTCATTGAGAAAGGACTGTTACGTGCCAACGAACTTGATGATGATATAAACTACAGTGACTTGTAAGCACTGCTCCACCGATGATATTTCCATTTACTTGACCGTTAACCTGGCGCTCAGTGAAAACCAATGCTGGTATGCATATAGCAAGCTCATCGAGATGAGTGCTTGTGTCGATCGCAGGCTCGATGCGGGTGCCAGCGCTGCATCTGAAGTTGGAAAGCTAGTGGGTGTCATCGGCCTATCTATTGTCTGCTCAGACTGACCAGTGACCACATCTAGCTTCAGCAGGGTTCTAGCAGCGCGAAATCTATTGATACATCAGGTATCAAGACTAATATACCTACTTGGTGGTCCATACTCTCGCCAGAGAGCCCCCCGATCCCGAAGACGAAGACAGCCCGTGGGTTCAACAACGACATCACCGGTAAACTACTCTGTCCCGTTGACTTGAACTGGGAAGATCCCGAGTACGTTGGTTTGCGTCATCTGGCATCACATTCAACTTATGCTTATTGTAGGATCAAGCGGAAGCTTCGAGAGGGAACCGCCACCATAGACGGCCGTCTCGTCAACGGTGGTGACTGGCCCAACTTCCTGTATGTTGTCCCATATGATCCAAACATGCCCTGGGTTGGTCTATTCCAAGGCCCGCTTCTTGTAAAGGCATGCATACCTTCGAGCCTCATGCTTATTTGCAACTGACTATAGCCATGTAGGCTTTCCGTCATGTTTTCACATCACCATCTTCAGCGCAAGTCGATGAGAACGCCACCGATACTGGTTCCTCGACCCGATCAGGCAATGCGCAGCTGCACGGGATGACCAAGGTTACCACAGGATCCATCGCGTACATCGCAACCCAGGCACGGTCATCACCTATTTGTAGACATCCATCAATTAACTTGCTTCCGATTTTAGGTGTCCTTTGCATTATCTTCAAACACGACCTTCTCCCGCAACACTCGCTCTCTTGACTCCGCCACATTCTACAACAGTATGGTTGCTTACCTCCGCGATCCTGAGAATGCCTTGGAGACGAAGGAGCTGCTGAAGTGGTGGGACAAGTCAGTGTGGACTCCCACTTTACTCATGCTTTGCTAACGCTAAAACTTCCATATAGGCGCATCTTCTGATGCGAGGACACGGCTGTACGTGGTAACGGAAATGGATCCCGCAATGCTATCAAAGCTGCTCGCCTCGCCGCCGCTGCCGCCCAACATGCAACCTGACATGACATCGACCCCAAGGCCGCTGAGCCGCCCTGTTCCAATCTGACTAATATACCATGGCCGCCGCTATATTATTGATGTATCGTATGGTTTCTATTATGATATAAATATATTCTCTTTTATCCCTTCCCTGCTCTTGTCCGATAATTGCGAGATGCCAAAAGATCAATAATATATAATGTTTCGGAGATTATCGACTGCTTCACGTACTGCCTTTCTGATATGTGTACAAGAGCTCGTATTCCATGTTACATCTTTTGTTATCATCCAATCCCACGAGCGATCTCACAATGCCTTGCTCGATAGTCACAACACATAGCACAACTGGTGAAATCCTACAGCACTAGCCTAGCTTCACTATAAGTACTTGGCCTATTATGGGCTTATAAACATCGCTGAAAGTGTTGTGCACCTTGCGCACATGGTACCCCTTATAAGGGATTGCTAGCGTCTTGCAAGGCCATGCAAGAGTCCCGGGGATTCCCTGATGATGCGAACAGGGGATTGAATCAGTTCGGGACCAGGCAGTCACGTGGGGAGTGATTGATTCAGCACACGCGTGACAGCCCCCTCTTGTCTCTGTCTGACAGCCCCAGTCATATCGCGAATTGCCGCACGTACGCACTGACTGTCCTTCCCCTTCTTCGGTCCCCCTCATATCGACACGTCAAGTTGCCTCGGTGCAGGCCTCGGAGCACTCGAAGCAATGTATTCTGTGAAAACACGGTGATTGATCGTCGCGTACCGGCGCCTGCGGTGATACAGAGGGCGTCTGGTCATGCTGCAGGAGCAGTCGATTCGTTGACGAGGAGGGATCCAAGAGCCCAGTGAGATCGGTAAGCTCCAATGCGCTGCGCCCTACTATTTCTCAATGATTAATGATCTCCGAATGGCCAGCATGAAGGCGTAGGAGGGCCGTGCTAGGAGATGGCAGAGACTCGCGAGTCTGCTAAGGTCGTGGGTTCCGTCTGACCCGCGTTGTTTACTCGCACGGTGCGCTCTCCATCTCAGCCCGCCACCATTGCCCTTGGCGTCCCAGCGCTCACCTTCTTAGCGAAGGTCGTTGGAATGCATGCGTTTACGGAGTCAGTGGTATGGGATTTCCCCTCCGTAGAAATATGATTCGGGCGTCCATGTACGTGTCTCCCCTTTTCATCTCTCCCTCCTCCCCGTTGAACGTGCACCCGCACGCCTCTTGATACAGATACAATCGGCGCTCTTGTGCATGCCTTCGCTCGTAACCATGTGCCTACAATTCATGGCCTTCTATACGGACGTCGTCGCTGCATATCAATATCAACTTGCTCGTGTCGTAGTCCCTTTCCTCGGTATCGTGCAGAGATTATGCTTTGAAGAAGCGGCGATATGCTCTGAGGCGCCGTAGACCTGATGAGCGGTGACGCATTGAGTTCGCCGACCTCGTGAAGCACAGGATCCAAATTCGGTATCGGGCCCTCCTCGCACTACACTCAAACTCTCCGATCTCAAACTTGATGCTTGAGCACCCCGATGCGCAGTCCACGAAGATAACCGTGCGATGGGGCTCGATCTCCCTGGGACTTCAACCCGACACATCACACTTTGAGAACCTCAGCTCGGACGGTGTGGAGGCTGTGGCCTACGCTATTGTGCGCGATTGGCGTGGATACTAGATGGGTGTGGTTGGAGCCAGACGCCCCGCGAAGGGTCGGATGTCGGATATTGACTGATCTGGCCGATCTCGCTTTGCGCTGGAACTCGACTTCCTGCAAGCGGTAGAGCTCTAGAGACTCGGGGGGTCATGGATGATTACACACTATGCTCGCCGCGCGCAAGCACTAGTCGCCCCCGTATCCCTTCACTCCCCCTCACTTTAGCTCTTTCCCTCACGTCCGTTGCGACGGATACCCTCCTTCGACCCGACGTCGATCGCACCCCTCCATTTCCGTTCGCCTCCACTCAGGCAGCAGCAGCGTCGGTTCTCGTTACCCCGTCTTCGGCTGGTATCCCCTCTGCTTTTATTCCCTCTGCTTGAAATGACACAATCCAAACCGTGGAGGCCGCTGCGTATTCATCACCTCGTCCCAAGCATCATTGAGCATCATTCGTACCTCGGGATTTAGAGGTGCATGTATGCCGCAATCGATGGTCATTCACAATAAAGCTAAGCACTATGTGCACCTCGTCACGCGGCATGTCGCGCCTGTATAACCAAATCAGATCGGCGACGCAAGTTACGCGCATGCAGCAAACGAGGGTCGTTAGCTTCTGGCGGGGATCTTGGGTATCGAGATCAATCATCACGGGGAAGCGTGTAGGACGCAGGGAGGCGCCTCATCGACGCCCTGGCGCGGATACGTACTCCAACCTACTCAGGTATACGCACGCACCCCCCGTCTCCCGTCGCTCCATTCCATTCACCATTCACCTATCCTACGAGCCGAGTCTCGCTCGCACCTGCTATGCCGTCAATATTTTAATAGTCGTCGCGAAATCGCACGCACGTCCATAGAGCGCTTCGACGCCCAGAGTTACATACGTCTAGGAACGTTGCGGAGTGTAGATCAAGAGATCAGCTGTTTAATTGTTAGTATTTGGCGTTTAGCGTTTAGCGTTTCGGACTCAGCGGCGCGTAGGGTAGGGTGTAGGGTGAAGATACACAGAGTCCAACTTACGTAGCGTGTAACTTACGTACGTAGAGTGTATTACGCACCAATTGATCACTCCGCGATGGCCTGCGATACCCCGAGATACCCCGAGATAGCGTACGATAGGGGACGGTAGCCGTCGTTATGGATGCACTCGGGTCTCGAGGCTTGAGCGGAGTACATACGAAGAAAAGATATGAAGAAGAAAAAGATATGAGGAGGACGTAGATGCGGGGAGGACGAAGATGCTGCATAGGAGTGTTCACGAATCACGAATCACGAATCACGAATCACGGGGCGAGGGATGGGAGAGGGCGAGATCGGCTACAACACATCTACGTTCGCCCTACATATCCCCGCCAACACGCCAACACGCCAAACCGCGAAACCACTAAACCACTAAACCGCCAACCCGCCAAACCGCCAAATCCAAACACGCCACCACGCCACCACTCCAACACGCCCCTCGAACAGCTTGGGATGGGAGCGAACACGCGAAAGCCTTGCGCCTATTCCTATTCGCGGTTCCTGTTGGGGGTTGGGTGTTGGGTGTTGGGTGTCGGGTGTCGGGTGTTGGGTGTTGAGTGCGGTCGTAAAGTAGGTGGTAGGTGTTGGGTCGTAAGGTAGGCGGTGAGCGCTTGAGCACGGAGCTCGGAGCGCGGCACGCCGTGGGCGATTATTAATTATTGTTAGCGAATATTGGATCTCCTTCGTGCTTCGTTCAATGATTCGTTCGGCGTTCGTTATGAACGCTGGGCTGGGGTATGATACATATACATATAGATAAGAAACCAACCATCATCCCACCTTGCATGAGCGCGATGCATGATATGGGATATCTGAGGTTAATGCAGAGTGCAGAGTGTTCTGTGTTCTGCGTGCTATATCCTATATCCTCTCCCTCCCTCCCTCTCGCTCGCTCACTCACTGCGCTGCACTGTACCCGCTCCGTCACTCCGCCTCTCCGCCACGCCGCCTCTCCGTCAACGAACAACGAACGGTGAACGGTGAATTGAATGGTGGAATTGAATGGTGGAATGCGAAGGCGGTTTGGAATCGATTGGTTGTTATGTACACGGTGCAATGCGACTATGGGAGGTAGGAAAGACGAAAGACTTTATAAATAAATACGGGAATGCTTGTATGTTCGTGTGCTTGGATGCTTCACCTTTCCCTTTCCCTCACCTTCACCTTCACCTCTACCTTTCCTTCACCTTTCCTCCACCTTTCCATTCCCATTCACCTTCACCTCCACCTTTCCTGCACCTCCACCTTCACCTCCACCTCAACCTTTGCGTTCGCCTTCAACGAAAAACGAAAAGGAAATGGGATCGCAGAGTCGGGAGTTGGGGTGAGTGGGTGAGTGCGTGTGGGTGGATGAGTGGGGGAAGGCGCACGACGCGCAGTGGGGTAAGGGGAGATGCATTGGGATAAGGAGGGTATAGGGAGACGCGACAGACGAGACGCGCGATACCCTCCCGTCGAAACACCGCAACACCCCTCGTTCATCATTACCTCAGCGTCATCACCTCGAGGCCGCATTACCAAGACACCGCAAAACGGGTGACAGGTGGAAGTAGTTTTTCGCGCGTCGGGACGCTCACCTCGCGAAAATCACCAACATTACCAACATTACCAGATCACCAGATCACCGAACCACCAACATTACAAAATCCCAGCATTACCAACATTACCGACACTACCAATACCGTAAAAATCGTAAAAATCGCGAGCTTTGGGGATCTGGCGCCTGGCGCCTGGCGCATGGGTGGGTGTATATGTGTAGATGTGTATATGTGTATGCGTATATGTGAGGGTTGAGAGAGGCGAGGGTGGGGCGGGGCGGGGCGGGCTGCGTGTATGAGGAGGAATGAGAAGAAAAGACGAAAAATGGGAGGGGGAGAGGGAGGAGGAGAGGACGTACCGAGAATCATAATTCAAAAATCGGGGATGGTTACGCGTTACGAACGACCCATCGCCCGCCATCGCCATAGCACCTTGCTACCCCCACTTCAGATCATCAACGCATCAACGTTCAACGTTCCGACATCAAGAACGCGTCGCACTCCTAGTGATAGTCGTAGTCGTAGTTGTAGTCTGAGTAACAGTCGTAGGCGTAGCCTCATCAAGTGACAGCATCATTGTAAGTCATGAGCTCGATCGCCTCGCCATCGTGGGGCACGTGGGTATCCCGGGGCGTCAAGGTGTCGACGGAGAAGACAGGTGTGGGGAGTAGGAGGGGTGATGAGGTGGACGGAGAGGGCGGTGAGGAGACGTGAGATGGAGGGGTGAGAGTGGTGAGACGGGATGGGAGGGACGGAAGAGAGAGCGCGTGAGGTGACGGTAGATGATAGAAGTAGAGCGCAAATTGGGGGCAAAACGCAAGTGAAAGGGAATGGGAACAAGGGAACGCGCGTCGCAAAGATAATGGAACGATGGAACGGGAGGGGAATAGAGAATAGAAAAGAGGAGGGGATAGCGGAGCAGGTGCGGACTCGAGTATACAGTAATACCAGTGGAAGTGGAAGTAAAAGTGGAAGTGGAAGTGGAAGTGGAAGTGGAAGTGGAAGTGGAAGTGGAAGTGGAAGTGAAAGTGAGAGGGGAAGGGAGAGGGACCGGGACTCACGGAGACCCGGATGCCTCTGCCCGTCGCCCGTCTTGTAGTACTGGACTAGAGTGTACGGCTGTATGAGTTCCTGTGTGTTTCTATGAGTTCGTATGACTTCTGTGCATTCTATGAGTTATGACGTTACGAGGCGCGTCGTGGCCTGTGATGGGAGGAAGACACGCGATGCATTGCGACTCGGAGGAAGAGGGGAAGACAAGTATGTCATGGAAGACCTGGAGAAAGGAGGAAACGCGAACGAACCTCCACGCGCACGCGCACGCCCGATAACCACAAACTGCAAAACCGCAGAACCGCAAAACTGAGAGACTGGGAAACTGCGTGGCAACAGGGGCGCTTATGACGTAGCGACGACGCGCGTCTTTTCATCTCACCTACCTCCAACACATACACCCAACGTACACCTCCTGCACCACCCAACACCTACAATATGGATCCGCGGGGCGCGCCGGCGGTAGCTCGCTTCGAAGTGTTAGAATGTGTATTAGATGTTATCAATGTATCATTGAGGGATCCAGTAGTCGTAAGTAGTAGGGTTACTACTATGGTGTCTACATGCATTATCGTGCAAGTGATAAGTTGTTTGCCTTCTGTAAGCATGATAGCACCAAGTGCCTTCACTCATGCAAGCGGCAACACAACAAAAGGTCTATAAAAGAATCTTTCAGCCAGATTTGCGAAAGTATGAGGCTTGTCACGGTGACTTGTGCGCAGCAAAGTTCACACTACTAGGTACGCATAGGTGACGGCGGGCAAGACAACTTTCACTTTTTTATTGATTTATTGATAATACTGTTATCGCTGTAGAGAAACTTGACCTGCGCGCGTTTCCTAACAGCGCAGAATGAAGGACAAAAACTAGGACCAAGACTGTTTACAGGCGCAAAAATGCTACAAAACAAGAACAGTAACACCGACACGACAAATCCCAAAGGAGTCCACCCAACGAAACGGAGTCCTCCTCCCACCAATTCCGGTATAAATGCCTTGTTTTCGGCATGAATCGGAAGCTACGGCAAAGGTGCGTCCAAAAGACGTGTGTAAAAGCCCCATGAAGATAAGAAGTAATGAGAAATTGGAGAAATGATGGACGCGACGGAGGGCAGACGCTGCGCGTCTCTGTTTGCTATTGTTTGTCCGGGCCTGGGACCCCTTTAGAGAAGGACATGCGAGCTACGCTCGCAACCAACACCTATCTGCGCCTACGCCTGCACCTGGAGTTATACGTATACGTCATGCTCACAACCTCTAATCTCGGCGCAAAGCCCAACATTACGCGCAACGCTCTCCGCCCTCCGACCTCTGGCTATAGCACGACGACTGCCATCATCCTCACATACGCCATCCTACCACTTACGGCAAACCCATCGTAATACTTATACCGCGAGTACACCACCAGACCTACATTCGGAGGTCCGAACCCCCCGAGCATCCCGAGCCCGAGCATTCTGAGTATGCGCACCCCTCGTCGTCGTCGTTGTCGGTAACTTCGTAACTTGGCGGAACTTGGTTGTGACTTGGTAATCGTCGGTAATCGTACGTACCCCCCTTCTCTCCTACGCCCGTTATTCGTCCCTCCCTGACCGCTCCCTCGCGATCCCGTGTCTTTTCTCATACCCCTAACGCTTATGCACCTTTGACGCGTCGTCTATCGTCTATCGTCTATCGTATATCTTCAATACATCATGCTCACTCCTTCCGTATATACAGCCATCCTCAAATCCACACACCTCATGAATATTCCCATCACCTTCAAACCACATCAATCCGGATTCCTCTCACTTCCTCTGCTCCCCTCTCACTTCCTCTGCTCCCCGCAAGCTTCTCGAGCGGCGCCCCTTCGAAGATCCCCATCTCCCAACACACTGCCGCCTTTTCCTAGGACACGCCGCACCACACGCTCTCTGCAACATCCACGACATCCACGACATCCTCAATATCTACAACATCCCCGACGACCCCAATATCTACGCAAACACGCAAACACGCAAACGACAGCGCAGCGCAAACATGCAATACCGCGGCGAGATCTTCGGGCAGGCAGGGTACAAACGAAGTCGCTATCACACGATCAGGATCATCAAATATATGCGTCCAAACCTTCAAACGTTCGTTGACGCATGGGAGCAATCGTGTATTCGTGTATTCGCGTATGGGGTGCGTTCTCTTCTGCCTACCTGGTGACTACATCCGCCGCACCGGACTGAACGACGAACGTGTACGGACCTTAGACCAGCGCCGCTCCCATCCGCCATCCACCCTCTACCACTTCCCTTCCCGACCTCTTTTCGCCGGCCCCCTCAAGCGTCGCACCTCCTCCACCCAAACTCCACCCAACCTCTTCACCCAAGCCAACCCAACCTCTTCACCCACCCAACCCACTCTACTTTCCCAGCACCTCGCACCTCTTCACCCAAATTACTTTCCTAGCACCTCGCACCTCTCACGCCGCACCTCGGTGTGCCGCAGAAGCGAAAGGAGGGGAAGCAGGGGGAGCAGGGGGAGCAGGGAGCGGCGAAAAGGAGGGAGAGGCGACAAGGAGGGGCTTCTCGAAGGGGAGAGGGGTATGGGGAGCAGAAAGGCCCGCCGTGGTATATACTATACCGTGGAGGGAGCAGGGCCTCCCGCGCCATATGCCGTAGTGACAGATCGCGGGGAGCAGCGTGCACGCATAGAACGCTGCGAGCGAGGAGGGTAAGGGCGAAGGAATTGGGAGATACGTTCAAGGGAGACAGAGGTCGATTCACAGAAAACGCCCACCTGCGAACTGCGAACTGCGAACCGCGCGCCCAGAGCTCGGAGCCTCCTACATCCCAACCTGCATCCCCACCCGCAGCCTCCCCCCAGACCTCAGACCGCCGCGTCATCCTCGAGGACACTGGTGCTGGAGTTGCGCCAGCTCCTCCCCGCGCGACGAACACCGCGCCATGGACACCGCGCCACGAAGAACTTGCCGAGCTAGCTAGCTACATAGAGCGCCCCCACGAGCGTCTTGCGTCTTGCGTCTTGCGTCTTGCGTCTTGCGTCTTGCGTATTGTGTCTTGCGTGTGAATGGGGGAGGAATTGATGGCGTAGCGCAGGTTGGAGGTCGTGGACTTGGAGTCTCGAGAAGAGAAGGCGGCCAAACAGGGAATGGACAGGCGCTTATCTGTATCTTATCCGATTGCACCGACTTGAACTCAATGACCAGTGTTGCGAGTGCTTGTACTCCTAACGATGCCGTTACAAATTCGGAAGGGAAGCGCAGACGTACCTTGTGCTGCCAATAATTTCTCGCCGCAGAGGCCATTTCGTGGGCCCCAAACGTGTTTGTACTGAAACGGGGCTTAGCAAACTTCGCAGTCGAATTCGCAAGACGAAAGCCATAGTCGAGATCTTGGTCCTCTATGTAAACCATAAGGCGATCTGATTTAACAAATTGTTAAATCGTCACATGTGTGACCTAAAAGTGTGATGCTGACATCATCTGAGTGATCTGAACCCCTTCATGAGTTACTGATTTCCCTTGCTCGTGCCGCTCAGCGACTGAACTACTGGTTCTCTGTGGCTCACCAATGGGGCCTCCCAGTTCACTTTGTTCAGTTCAAGCAGCGGTGGTCGGACTTGGTCAATAGACCTTTTTTGACGCTGTTGCTTCAACAACTGTGTGTTACTGCCATAGCCCATGCCTCCCAAACGTTTGGCCAACCAGGCCCCATCCACTCCAACAAAGCGTCGGACCCTAGTGTCAGCCTTACCTCCAACTCCAGTCACACCGTCTTCCAAGATCACCAAAGAACCGGCTCTTCCGACTGTCGAGCAACTTCTGGGACAAAGCAAAGTGACAACGGACCAGTGGTATCGCTCAAAAAGTACTCGAGAGGGATATGCGAATTACGTCAAGGCCGGAATCTTGTGGTTGGAAAACTGGGTTAAAGACGCAGCCAGTGCTGAGAAGGACGACAACACCACTAATGAAATTTCTGAAGATACCCAGGCTCCTGACGTAGCTTTGAAAGGCGCATTTGAAGTCATCAAGGAGGAGACACCCTTGGCTCTACGCTTATTCATTACCTATAAGTGTGATCATCAAGGACGAGGGTTTTCCACTGCCGAAGGGACTCGCTCAGCGTTCAAGGACTACTTTGAAAGGCGAGTAGAGGCGAGTGTTGAGGTTCCTTTGCTTACGCTGATCAGCGATTCAAGGGTGTTGGGTTGTCAAGGAGAAGGCTGGCGGTTCAATGCACATACAAGGACTTGGGAGGGCAACCCTGTCTTTCAGACCGACTTCAAGGTGTATTTTGAATCTCTCAAGAATCGCCAAAACCGTACTGCTACTGCTACGCAGGCCTTGCCAATGTTACCAAAAGATATGAAGATTATCATGGATTACCTTGATAACGAAGCCTCTATTGGAGACGTCTCAGATATTCAGAAGGCCTACTTTAAAGCCTTTGCAACCACGGCATTCAAATTATGGACCAGGTATGTCATTATCTTCCACGGGTATCTAGCGTCAATGAACACGCTACAGAAATGAAGAGCTAGTCAATTTCCAGTATGGGGAGCTGACGCCACACCAGATCTCCAGCTCAGGCCAGCAGTATCACAACTTTCGTCTAATATTTCGGAAGACTAATAAGGATCCTAACAATGGTGCGTCATAGGCTGACTATGTCACATCTTATCTAACTTATAAAACCGTGCAGTTCAAAATTACATGATTCCGTCACAAAGTGACATGCCTGAGATCGATTGCTACGCGCATATCTCTGCTTGGCTAAAGGTTTTTCAATCTCATCTTCAGCGGCCTTTGAAAGCAGATGATTATCTGTTTCCAGCGTTGGCTTCAACTGGAAAGCTCAAATTGGGCGAACCTATGACACGTGCTGGAATAGAAAAGTTACTTGATCTTATTGTGGCCAAGTCTGGGGTTTTGAACGGACGCAACGGACGGTTCACTACTCATTGTTTCCGACGTGGAGGAGCACAGTATCGGTTTATGTGGGCTGAAACAAAGTGGAGTTTGAAGGCGGTGAAGTGGTGGGGTGGGTGGGCGTCAGGTGAAAATGTAAGTCTTGAGCGACTTTGGGAACTTTTCAATGACTGATATCTAAAAGGTTGGAACGATCATGCGCTATTTACTAGATGAGCTGACAGCTTATGAAGAAGGCTTCAGCGATATTCTCATGGATGACCGAAAAAATCACCGTCATGAGAACTTTATGGGGGTGCCTGATCCATCCACTCCTGTGACGCTTCGAGATTTGGATGTTTTGGGAAGTAAACTGGGCAATCGCCTAGAGTCCTTGCTTCTCAGTACTCCTGGGCGTCTGGATCAATACAAGGATAGCTCTCACCGTAAGTGTATATTCTATCTAGAAAAGTGATATACTTACTGCACCCACTCAGATAATACTCCCCCTCTACCTTCATTATTCCCGGCGTTACTTCAAGCTCAACTCTCCGAAAAGGCCCTCCCAACGGCAATGTCCAGCAATCCTCCTCCCTCACCCCCTCAAGAGGATGAACCTTTAATCACCGAGGTGGATTACGTACTTCTGGGATCAAAACCAACACGCATACCAGTTACTCATACGATGGACGACGTAATTAGGTATTGGTTATTTGGTGACCCCGCAAAAGGGCTCATTGTACCCTTGCAGCATTGGAAAGCTGCATTCTCCCCCAAGTCTTACAAATCTGAAGCTCAGAAACTCAGCAATATTCGTCTTTTATACGAAGAGTACGCAGGATACTGCGGAGGAGATCAAGAAACATTTAAAGACTACTATCCGGGGACGTGGTCAAAGTTCTCTGACGCACTAAGGGTAGTACGGATAGCTCGCATAGAGCGGGGAGATGCAAAGGCTAGACGTAGTAGAAAATAATATTTAGACTTTGACGTCCCTTGTCGTTTTCTCAAATTTGCTATTTCTGATTCAAAGAAATTCAACCCTCTAGAGAAGAGAAATTCTCAGCTTGGGGGGCTATTAAATCTACAACATCCAAGTAAGCGTTTATGGGTGGCTATGTAGCATAGTTGCCGCAGATTTAGTATTTGGATTTAACTGAGATTTAGTCTGAACGTTAGTGATGTTTGTTATATACATTCAACCCCGACTCTCAAGTTAGATCGGGTTCATACATTTTCAACAACTATTTTGATAAAAGAAATTCTTGAACTCTCTCATTCTTTTGTATCGTTGTTGGAATGAGAAGGGTAGTATATTTTGTACTGTTCTGAAGACTCGGTACTCAGTATTTTTTTCTCTAATTAGTGCTCGACTTCGGTCGACCGTGATTTGTTGCATTTGCTAATCAGGAGAAATATTTGTTGTAAAATTGTCTACAATGTCCTTGGGTAGTATACGTTGAGATCTAAGACAAAGGAAGGCAACGTAGGAAATCTAATTCGCATTGAAGTAGGGAAATTCCAAGCCCTACTGCGAGCAAAGGCAAACCTAGGTTCTGAGGATAGGAATACCTTGTACTTGTAAGTACGGTTATCTCAGGTTTGAGCGACACAGAGAAGAACCCTTGTTGGAAAAGACAATAATCCTCACCCTGTGCGGAGGAAAATCCAAAGGTAAACAAGCAAGACAGAAACTCAGTCGTTCAAAAACAGTAAACAATAGTTGCTAATGTACATACTGGTAGTTACACCCTTACTCTTATCACTTCTCCCTCATCTGGGCCCATGCGTCTGTCACCATCTCTCTGCGCCACACGCACCACTGACCAGATCCATTCCTAGGAGAATGTCAGCATGCAGCCTCAGGTACGCCCTCCGCATTGCACATAATCCCGTCACCGTCATTGATGTCCTTGATGTGCAGAATGCAGTGCATTCGCGTCTCGATTCCCAGTTACGACGTCGGATCAGGGACCCGAGATACCCTTTCCATCGGAGGGAACCTCCGTGTTGCAGCACCGACTACGTTGATCACATTGTTCGTGCCTTTGTGATTTCAATGTTGCCACCGTTGTCTGTCGTCGCGTGCCCTGACGCCATCCTCGTTTCCCCGTTTCCGTGTTTTTATTCCTCGGACCCCGTTCCTCGAATGTGCAAGGCGGCGGGTAGGAGATCATGATGCGCAACAACCCGGCACTGCTGGACGAATGCTGGGAGTGGCTGGCAACGGCGCTGATTGGGGAGGAGCTGGAGGAGGGGTGCGGGGATGGTTGTGTGGATGGGATTAGGCTGGGGTTCCAGGCGAGAACAACTGCAGGAGGGCGCCTGTGAGTTCTAAGTTCGACGTCGTCAGTAATGAAAGCAAAAGCAAAAGCTATCAAAAAGGTGTCAGTTTACCCGCCCACCCGTTCTTTGTGCCCGTCTCTGAGTGCCGTCGTCGTCGCTGCATCGACCGGTCTGGATCCCATACGTAGTCACCGCGAACGGGAACGTCGAGGATAACCCCCGCCACTTGAGGGCCATAGCAACCGTGAGTGATCACAGTCGTCGTCGTCGTCGTGCTCGCCGTATACTGACAGCAATGTAGGCTAGTTCTTTGTGAAAGCGCGACGTGGAATACTCGTACTCGTAGCCGTTGCTGTTCGTGGAAGCACGGTCGCGGCCCTGTATCAGCAAAGAACCTGTCGAGTAAGTGTCCCGTCCACGACACGCTGATACCACACTCACCCTTTGCCACAGCGTCCACTCGTGGGCGACGCCGCTATGATGCTGAAATGCAGAGACGCAGGCGCATCTCCCTCGCGCGCACGCACGCGCACGACGGTCAATTCGAGGCGAGGTTGCACAGGACAACTACAGATATCTCGTCCTGCGCCGACCTCCTCATTCCCCTCCCCATCGTCGTCGTGCTCCACCTGCACCTCTCCTCGTCTCAGCCTCGTCCATCTCCCCTCCCCATCGTCGGCATCAATCTGTTCGTTCAGCGCAGCCGCCACCCGCTTTGCCCTCTCTCCCGTGGTGGTACGTCTCCCTCCCCTCCCATCCCAGGCCCTCCCCTTCGTTGCGTTCGTCGTCGTCGTTCACTGACACCCCATCTTTCGCTTTTGTTCGCTAGCTCGCATCCCAGTTCTCGTCCTCGCCGAGTGCGTGGAGCGTGAACATACCCAGCGCCTTCTCCTTGGCTTGCTTGCGATCCCGCGATCGACGTGGACTCGCGTGCTATACGGACAATCTGCAACTACACAGCTACCCAAAGGTCCGTCAGCTCGGCGTCGTCTGCATAGCTCGTCGTGTACTCACCCTTTCCCTTTCTCAGTAGACAACAGCACAATGCAACGACGCGGGATCCCGCATGGGTCGACGCCGCCTTCCAAGTCATCGAGTCGTCGGGTGGACGCGTGGACATGTGGGTTGCCCGGGTACGTCCGTCTATCTCGTTTACCATCTGTTTACCTTCCGTTTCGTGCCTTCTTCGTCTGCTCTTTCCCTTTCCCTTTCCCTCTCCGTCCCCCGTGTTCGTTTCGTTCCGCGTTTCTTCCTTCTTGTTTCCTTTTCTTGCTGAGCTTCTAGCTTTCGCTTTCGTTTCGCCTCCCATTCTCTCGCCTCGCCCCTCCGTCCCTTCCGTTTCGCGTCATCGGCGTCGATACTGACACAGATGTTCGCCAATTCACCACGTTCACCAGGTCCGTGTGCGTGCGTTGAACTGCGTCGGAGCGCCAGCGTGGCAGTGTGCGTGGCCGGAGTGGATCGGGGATCTGTTGGTTCTGGACGTGTACCGTGTCAGTGGATGCGTTGCGTGGTTGCGCTGACTATGCGAATTCCGACGCAAGGGCTCCGGGGTGCGATCGACGCCTGTGTCTCGAACGTGTGCCCGTAGGAAACCTGCTAACTACCACAAGTGTAACGTCGTTAGGTAGGCTGACAATAAACGGGTTTGGTGATCACTTACCGAGCAAGGGATCTAAACGAGGTGTGACTGGGACTTTGAGCTAGCAGTGAGGAGATTGGGACCTCGCTGCCCGTTTTCCGTTCGTTCGCAGGGTTGACGGAGATGGTCCTCCTGTCTGTTTACTCAATCAGTCGCGGGATCGGTTGGTCTACGGGTAGGAATTCACTCACACAAGGCCTCGCTTGTCATCTCGTGCTCACGCTCACGCTCACCACAACCCTCGTCGTTCGCCTAGAATGCCGACCGGTAAGGAGGATGGGAAACAAGGAGGGGGGAGACGGGGAGGGAAGGGAGGGAAGGGAGAGGAGGGTAAACGAGAGAGGGACACACCTGCGTCGTGGGTGTAGTCTTGGGCGTGAGCGGTTCGCGGCGCTGTTAGGTGGGAGCTGTGGAGGAAGTCAGCGATTGGCGAGGAAGGAGGAGGGGAAAGGGTGTGGATGGGGGAACGAAAACGAGAACGCAGACGAAGACGAAAAGAACGAATGGAAACGAATGCGATAGATGGGGTTAGACACACCCCGTTTGCGACGCCAGCTAACGGTCTGGGAGTCGGGAGTCGAGACGCCCTGCGTTCACGAGAACGATGAGTCGGCAGGGCTACGTACACGCTGGGACTCACTTCGTGGGTTGTTGTACGCGCTGAAGCCTCGAAGATCTGAAGTCGGAACATGGGAATTCCTTAGCATAAACACGGAGACCCGGGAATCCGTCTTTGGGAAGGAATATGGGAATATCAACACCTGGTACTCAACGTGCGGAATCCCTGTCTTCCAATATCCGAAAGTCCAACTTCGAGTACGGGCTTGGGAATTCCGAGGCTGGGAAATTCGTGGTTTAAACCAAGTGAAATCCGACGTCCTGCCTGAACCCAGGTATTTCCTAACTTTTAGAAACGACTTGGGAATATCGGAACATCGAAACTCACCTCTTCGAGTTAAAGAAAAAACCCCCTCCCCCCGAGGAACTGGATTTCTCCCCTTGCTACCTTGGAAAGTCGAGTGTGCCAACGTCAAAACATCGATCTTCGGAGTATCCAAACCTTGAGGTTGTCGAAGTGTAGACAAATCCTGTCGCACATCTTCTCGAGTGATAGCTACACTCACCTCGTCTCAAGGCAACCTTCCCAAGGTCACGCAAATCTTCAACCTTACGTTTCAACGTCGGGGACGTGTTTGTTGATCAACAAAATCAGGTGAGCGGGCATATATAATGGGAATTCCCTACTCTATTTACCTCGCTTTTCCTTCTCTTCCTGGGCGGCCTCTACACTGGGAGCATCCGTTCCTTAAGGGAATTGAGATTGATTAGCCACGTATTCCAAAACCCTCCGGTTGTATTCACACCCTTGCGTAAAATCCTCAAAGTGAGTGCGTCATCCGTTTTGAAGAACATGAAATTAACAAACGTTAAAAGACTCAGATGACCACTTATCCCAGCCTGTACTTCCCCCAGGAACCAATATTGGATCCCGTGGAATTTGTTTGGCTCGCTCAAGAGCCTCTTGCTTCGGCGGTAACGACGCTTGAGCAAGGTTCTGAGCAGGCTCAGCTTGAGCAGTATCCTATTTGGAAGGAGAACGTAAAGCGGGAAATAGAAGCCCGTAGCTACTGGGTGCGTGGTCAAAAGAAAGTCTCCGGGAATACTCCTCAACAAAAATATAGGTACAACGTGTAGTGGATTGGCTGGCCTTCGTCACCGGAGGCATTGAGTTGTCCTCGGAAGCTGAAGCTATCGACGTGTTTGTAGACTGTATGTGGCTTCGGCACATTGGTCAGGATGAGAATGCTTGCAAGCGACTCCGTCAAGCGCAACAGGATTTTTTAGAATTACCCGTGGGTTTTACAATATTAGTCAATGTCTCCTCTGCTAACAAGGCCTTTAGATCCCGTCCAAGTTCAATAACGGCATGTTGGATAAAGAGGAAGAGGAACAGGACGTTGAGATAAAGGTTGAACCTATCGATTTATCAGAACTTCGTCTGGGCTCCACAAGCGAGTTTCTGCAACTCCGTTGGGAGCAAGCAATGCCAACGAACTGGAAGAGGACTATAAGGGAAGACCCAGAAACTCAATATTTGGTGTGTAGACAGTGGAGCGAATCTCTCGCCGTCTTTTTCTCTGAGACGAACGTAAGTCTGTGATCCTTTTTCGGAATTGCCCTAATTCTTGCCCTTACAGGAGCCGGGATTCTCGGAGAGTCAGGCTGCAGTTGAAGCTTTACGGCAGATGCGTAAGATCACGACAACCACCTGGTCTCAACCAAGCTGGCAAGCTGCAGTCAAGGTATAGTCTGATAGTCCGTTACAAATCGGGGAACAAGACGTTGACGATTTGACAGACCTCCGGCCTATCTGAGGTCGTCATCGACATATGCAAGCCGTCCAAGCAACTGGACATCCAGTTTCCCCATGTCGTTGAGACCTTCCGACGTAACGTTTGGAGGGAAACACTTGGGGAGCTTCTCTACAATTGGACACCAAAAACTGTGATTGAAGGAATCACGAAGGATTTAAACGATCTGAAGACGACTAACACTGTAGGTCCTGGTAATTTATTGAATATATCGTTACTAATCTCTAGAAAGTTTCGGGAAGGGGGCATAACTTGTACACCTCTGACGTTGCTTCAAACGATGTCTGAGCATCCCGAGTCAATTCCGAGAATATCCAATCCCGCCTCCATCTTCTTCTTGGTCAACAGTCAAAATTTTGCCATGGCTTGGGAACGTTGGCTCCAGCCCGCCCTTGATCTTTACGGTATTGCGGTAGGTTTTTAGTCAGAATCTACAACTTTTGAAAGAAGTTAATCTATGTCTTTTAATTAGACTGAAGACGTCAACGTAAAGGAGCTTCATCGTCGAATACGTGGCCTCGACTTGGACCGCATCAAGTCTGAAGTCCTGTTGGACGAAACTCTGGAGCTTATCCTTGCCGAGACAGAGAAGTTGGTAAAGCAAAGCCAACTTGTTGTTGAAAGCAGTGTGCGTTCACTTCGGATTTTAGAACAGCCTCAGGCTAGCAATATTACGGCACCTAGTTCAAAGGCTTCTGCTAAGACTGCAGTCCTAGGAAAGATGAAGAAGATCCGGCGACGTGGTAAGAAGACTTCACCTCCTTCCGAGGCTCAAGACATGCCTTCCTCCTCGAATCTTCCCACTCCCTCTCTTTCCCCTGACGACGTCCTGGAAGATGGATTGAGCATCACGCTTCCTTTAACGAACTCTTGTCCTCACTGCTCTGGGCGAGATAAGGATGAGTGGTGTGTTCGCATCGTGGAGGTTGAAAGGCTAGATGGTGATTATCAAGGTTGCGTGTTGACTGAAGCTCCTGAACATGACCGTCTAAGACCTAAGGTGAGTGTTAAGGCCAGCAGAACATTCTCCACTCACGTATTTTCAGGATATCCGACCAGGAATGAACGATGACACCAAGTATTACCATCCAAAGGATCTGGGACTCAAAGCATTACAACCACGTCCTGAGGTCTTCGCTCGTTGTGCTGTTGATACCACTCTATTGGTGAGCGGTGCATTGCTGGTAAGCAACCACGTCAATTTATACTAATTACTAACACGCCGATTGATTGATTTAGGTGGGAGCAGTCAAGTTCGGGGCTTTTTCCTCAGAGGCTCTGACAGAAATGCAGGACCATCATGAGACAAGCTCTGTGCTGAAGACAGTCAAACGTGGTGCAAGCTTCCGGGCTTTTGCCAAGGGAAGCAGTACTATGAAGGCCATAGGTTCACGTTTGCCGCAGGGTGGAAATCCTGGTAGTGGATACGGTCCTTATGCTGACGTCAAAGCAGATACTCATGACGACATCCGTACTCTTTTCAAACATGCAGAGGTATGTCTCTGTTTCCCTATTCCTGCACGGAACTGAGACCCAGACAATTAATTATTTAGATTTCTGACAAACTCATGCATGCTGCACGACACATATACTATCCTGTCACCAAGGTTATTGGTAGAGACAGTGTTAGCTCAGGCATGGATCCATTGGGTTCAACGGGATCAAATATGTTTATCTGCCGCAACTACGTCAGTCCCATCCATGTTGACGACGATCTTACTATCTCGGCATGCATGCAGCTCGACAAGCGCTGTCCCTCAGGTGAATGGAACTTCGCTTACGCACAATGGGGATATTATATTGAAACTATTCCAAACACTTTATGGTACGTTCACAACTACTCTATTTAACCGTTTTTCTGAGACTGATCTAGGTTATTCTATGGCACCCATCAACACGGGACAATAATGCCTAGTCGCTCAACAATGGCAGCCACTTCTTCTGCCCGTCGTGGCAATGGGCGTGCTCAGCCTGCTCAAGTCCAGGCCCCTCCTTATCCTCCCAATCAACAAGAAGCCGGTGCTGCTCCAGCACTTGCTTATCCCAGAGGATTACGCTTCGTCATTGTTGATCCAAGAACTCTGGTATCCACAGGCGTTCATAACACCATTCGCCGTAGAGACAGAATACGTGCCGCTCACTATCAGGCTGTCCGTCGGTCATATCTTGGTGTAGCACGTCATTGGCAGACCTAGTAGATTATACTACTGTACAGATGCTACCATTACTCAATACTTCTAAGCTTGTTACGATCAACAAGTTTTGTAACAGTAGCGTCCAATTGTTTATAACAATCAAGAAAGCCTCCCTCTTCATCTCCATTTATCTCAAAAGCCCTGTCCAATTCACGCAACGAGTAGGCAGCTGTATGTGCAAGACGTTGCTCCTTTGGGGCGAGTAGATCTGGCAGACCCAATCCTGTGAGACTTTGGATGACGCCTGCTATCATCTTGAGATTTTCTTCAGAGAAATTGAAAGAAGCCGACTTCGTATTAGACGCGCCACGCTGGGGGATATCCTCAAGTTCGGCTGTAATCTTGACCATCCACAGCTCCAAAGACGCAAGGTCCAGCAAGCATCCACAGCTCAGACGAGGGATGTGATCCCTTGAGGTGGCTAAGGCAGCGGCAGACGCTTTCAACGCCTTAACCTCCTTGCTAATATCTCTATTGCTGCAGGAGATGCACCGACCCTCGTTGTTCTGTCAAGGTATGGTTAATCATTGGGGACATGGGTAAGGTGTGGAATCTGACGTGCTCTGTTTGTTAATACGAATTCTGCAAGCTCTAATCCTTGTTCCACAACCCCAGGATAGTCCTCAGGTTTGTTTCTTGCTTGAATTGCCATTGTCTTCGACAGTGGAATATGCTTTCGTTTGATGTAGTCATAGATTTCATATGTCTAGAACATACAATAATATAAGCATAGTGCGTGCAAGAAAGCCTCTTAACTACCTTCTCGTTGTTGTTTGTCCGGGATTGATGTACCTTGACCGCAGGTGCTTTTGCCGTCATACGCATGTCCGCATGAGCATGCATCCATTTGGCAACTTCTTGAACCTCTTCACCGAGGAAATAGCCGCCCCCGTCAAAAGTTCCCTTGACAGTCGGGAAACCAATGTCTCCCTCCACAATATCTAGCTCTTCGCAAAGGTCGGCGATCTCAATGGCTAGCTGTACAGTGGCATGGTAAAGCTGCTGATCCTCAACGCTGACGGAGTTCCCACTAATCTCGTCTTCCATCCCCAGACTTTTTGCTGCATCCAGCCACGCCTGCTTGAACTTCTTGTAGGTCTGACGTGGAATTCTATCACAAATCCTCTGTTGTAAATCTAGCAAGACAAAAAATAAGGCTTTGATCAAACACAACAATAACAAAAAACTAGAGCTTCCTACCCTTCACTCTTTCCTTCGTCAAAGCTAGTTGAGGTTTTTTGCCTAAGGTCCAGCGTCAGTTGAAATTCATTATTCCGCAAGTTCAGAAAATCTGTATTTCCAAACAAGGAAATTCCCCTATTGAGCATCAAGAACCGAAAACCTTAAACTTTGGGGAATCCTGGAAAATCTCCACAAGAATTTCCAGTAAAGGAAAATCTGTACCACCTTTGAAACATTGGAAAACCCCAGGTTGGATTTCCATCAAAGGAAAATCCGCAAGCCCATGGTAATATGGGAAAATCCCAAGTTGAACTTTCAATAAAGGAAAACTGGTGTTCCACTTTAGACGTTGGAAAACCCCAGGTTGGATTTTCAATAAAGGAAATCGGTATTCCACCGTAAACATTGGAAAACCTCAAGTTGATTTACCAAGATGGGAAAATCTTACCTTTACCCTTTTTGCCGGGCTGAGGGACATCCTCCGTATCACGCCCTAAGAGTAACTTCAGATCATATCAAATATGGCAAGAATACAAGACCTACCATGCTTATTTAAGTTCTCGCTAGTCAAGGAGGCCACAGGAGCATGGTTGTTGTCTAGCCAGGCAAATTGACGTTTCTTCTCTAAGAGGGAGAGTGAAATAAGTTGTGCACCTTTGAAATTAAGGAAATCTTCTTCCTCTCCTGGGACAGAAGTCGGTGCAGGAGACAAGGGTGAAGAGGGTACCTTGAGGAAATCCGACGCTGGTACTGTTATTGAACTTAGTGAAGGCTTCCTTGGACGGATGGAAAAGTGTGGTTCACTGGATATTTCTGTCTCGTACTGTTGAAGGTTCTTAACAGCGTCTTCTAACATCTTTGTCTTCTCTTTGTTCTCTGGTTCAGCAAATAGACCAAAGCCGAGAATGTGAAAACCTCACCTTCGTAGGCCTGCATTCCCATCTTCTCCTGCTTTTTCTTGTGCATTTTTCGGTGCTTTGTCAATAAAGCTCTGGCCGACGCCAATTGCCTAGTGCCAGAAGAAGTCGCCATTGACTGTCTCCAACGAAGATTGCAAAACAAGGAGGCAGACGAAACCCTAAACCCTTGAGCCCTGAAGGAGTCCAAGCCCGCGTCTATATTTTCCACTGAGCCTATGCATTTCTCTGTATACACCATGAACTACGGAAATCCAGAGGCTCACTGCTCCTTGACTCAGTGATCCGACCGGAGGCTATGCGGCTCGGCTTGCCTTGCTACGGTTGCGTGATGGGGCCCACTAAATTTTCCCACCGTACATGTGACCACGTCCGCCAAAAACCGTTAAATCAGACACACTAAGTATTTCTAGTCGCTAACGGTCGCGCTGGTCGAGTTCTGAATTTCAGTGAGCCGAAAAGTTCAATCCCTCGTAGTGACTTACGCCAAGTCCCCAGAATGCAGGAAGTACTCAGACTTCACGGAGTACTTAAGAAGATAGGGTGGACGACTTTCGTGTTCGCCATTGTTGGGTCGTGGACAAATCGGCCACTCATGACGTCGGTTGTTGACTAGGACTGAACGAGCTGGACTTGTGCGGATGTTTCGCAAAAACAGATGATCGGATTCGCTCGGCCCGCCAGGTCTGCCAGTTGTCGAATTGATGTTGAACTCGAACCAGTAGGGCACTTTGCTGATGGACTCGCTCTTCAGTGTTCTCTCGAAATCTTCACGGAGGAGGCCACTTCCTTGGCTTCACTTCACGTCGCGCGATGACCCAGAAGTGTACGAAGACGCCGACTAGTTCCACCCTATGAGAGCCTCTATCAACCTTGAAGTCGGTCCTATCCGGGCGAAAGTATTGGACGCTGGGAACTGGCCGAAATCCCTGACAAGACCCTGTTTCTTTTCCGACGGCCTGGTCAAATTCGCGCGGAAATCAATGAGGCTGGGTGGACGCGCGCACCACCCGTACCACCCATTTGTACCTGACCCTAATTTGTACTCAACCCTAATTTGTTACTCGTACTTGTTGAACACCGTTCGGCTGGACGATGTGTCGTGGTGTGGTATACGAGGTGGGGTATGCGAGGTGGGGTATAGCGAGGTGGGGTGTAGCGAGAACCGAGGACGCGGGCCTATCTAGTACCCTCGGCGAGGCAGTTCGTCGTTCGAGGCGAGATGGTTCGAGGCAAGGGAGTTGGAGGCAGAAGACGCCGCGTTCAACGTTTCGGGCGCGTTGCCGATGCCGATGCTGATGCTGGGTCAGTGGCTCAATGGCTAGAAAGGAGGGGGGCTCAAGGCCTTCTGTGTTATGTGCTATGTGTCTGCGCCCATAGTTTCTGAATTCTGAAAGTCAGATCTCTGAGTGGTGCATAGTTCATTCATGACCAACACTCCGTTAATAGATATCGTCCTCCATAGACTCACTGAATCCCCGGACGATGTGCGCCCACACCCCTCTGAATGCATTCATTGTCAAGGAATAACCCACTGTATTTGGCCCTTTCTCTGCACTCCAAAGTCACTGCATGCATACCCCGATTGCGTGAACTTCAAGCTTTCCTATGATTGCAGTGAGTGTACGTTGGCCGCCCTGGCGCGTCGGTGTCTTGCACTCTATTCAAGAGATTTCACTGAATGAGACGCAAGGAGTCCCAACTTGTTATCATCCCTACGGTATCCCCGGAGCTCGAATGCCTGTCCTCTACAGCAGCATGATGGCGCGAAGTTTAAATGAGCTGATGATCACTGAGACTTCCACCGTGTCCACGCTCCCCTCAGGTACGCTCTCTTGTGATAGGAGCACAGAGGCCTTCATTCAATAGCATTTGATAGGTCGCACATTGGGCGAACAAAGCATCATCCCATCATTGTTGCGGTGCGCAATCTAGCTGATTTCACATATATAGATAGTTCGATCAGGCGCTCGCAAGTGAACTCGCCGCTCAATCGCAATGTGATGATGTACTCCTCCTTCTCTTGATATGAAGGACTCCACACCCACATGCTGCTGTTGGAGGGGTCTTTTGGTACCGTCATCGCACGGACAATATTGCCTGCCCTTCTTCGCCCCCTCAGTGGTCCACTGCCGTTTCTCTGACCTCAAAGCCAAACCATACTCCTGATTCGCTATATCTATATGTACATTGCGTG
The DNA here is from genome assembly GCA_012980535.1 of Pleurotus pulmonarius. Lineage (NCBI taxonomy): Eukaryota > Fungi > Basidiomycota > Agaricomycetes > Agaricales > Pleurotaceae > Pleurotus > Pleurotus pulmonarius. Next base: position 629,003 of record SJKF01000013.1, read on the forward strand.
TATATCCAGTCCAAACAAGGCCTGGGATATCATATATACTTGCATGTACGACGTAAATATGCGCTACGCTTGGTATTGGCGGAATCGGATGGGATGTTGCCTTTCATAATTTTCGCTGCTCCCCGCGGTCGATAGCTCCCAGGCACCAAAGGGATCGCGGCTGGCGAGATCGCGCATGTGGAGTATCATGCGGCTCGCCAGGATGGCGTGTATCGCGTGCTCGTACCTTCGTTATTAAGAATCATAGTTCCGTGAGAAAATAGGGCTGGCTATTGCTATGAAGAGAAGGATGGGCTTACGAAGCGAGGATGAAGATGTATCGCTGTGTACCCAGATTGTGAGCATGGGTGATGTACGGGAGATGCGGGGATTGAGCAAGGGAAAGGATCGTCTCACAGGATGCGATGATATGACAATGATATTGACGAGGGAGAGCACTAGACAATCGTGCGGAGTCAGTAATAGCAGAGTACGCTCGAACGAAACACGGCGTGGAGACACCCACCGAACAGATAGAAATAGTAGAGGACACCTGGATTCAAAGGCATGAACGTCACAACTTACGACTGGCTCAGACGTTTAATGTTAACGTCCATCAGCTTACCGTCTCGGTAAACCACATTGAAGAGAGCCGAGTTTCCGCCGTTGCGGTAGCCAATGTATCCGCGATACGCCATCAAGATGAAGATAACTAGTCTGCTGATGAGTGGATTCCAATGACAAGCTGAGTTGGTCGCTGTCTCACTGGTTTCGTACACCATAACCAAAGCCCAAGTGACGGCCATTATTTGACTACTCTTCACGATATTGCAGCCTTGGTAGCCTGAGTATGGTATGGGGCCGACTGTTGGCTATGAATGAGACAAGGCACTTCATATAGTTGGCTACATTACACTCCATAGACTTCAGGAAAATCCACATGACCGCAATGTTCGGACCCCACACGGCTGCGAAAACGACCGAAAGAACGATCGTCAGCCGCTGTTTCCGCTGCCATACCGCCCAGGTCCGAATGGTCAGAATAACTTAGAGGAATTGCGACCTCAGAATGCGAGATGAGTTCGAAATTGAGAGCAACTCACTTTCTGCAGTAGTGATGGTGGCAAGAAACAACCCTGAAAAGACTTTGTCAGAGGTCCCGTGAATGATAAAAAGAGGGGGAGTAGTTTACAGCCTGTCACCTGGAAAGAGTGCTCGCAGGCATCGAGAGTAAGTCCGGATGTGAATCCGCCTATGATGGGGTTCTTGAGCGATGATTTGAGTAAAGTGAGAGGACTCACGCCACAGAGAATGAGCACTGCCGGCGAATGGGAGGTAACGGTTGAGCAAGAAGAGGATGGCGGTCCAGCTCCAGCCGGAGTGGTGGGACCAGATCAAGGAGGCCTCTAGGTCGCAGGTAATCATATAGTCGTAGACCTGGAAAGCCTAAGCGTGGGTGTAGATGACCGAATACTTACACACACATACCAGTACCACAGCACTAGATACTGCAAGAGGCGAATCAGTCCCAATTGCGAGGCCGCTGAACGATGCTACTAACTACTAAGACACTACAGTAGTGTTAGCGAGGGTGAAGTAGTTGTGGGATTCGGTAACGTACCGTTTCTAAACGTTGATACGCGGCAAGCTGGATGAGGTTGACGACAGGGTCCTGTATTTCTTGGAGAGACATTGGCTGGATGCGCGATGCGTGTTGTTGAGTTTTCAGGCAGAGGACATGGGGGACAGATGCCGTTTTTAGGGACCCTCGCGACCTGATTAGTGTATATAGAAGTTCAATCAGGTTGAGTTGAGCAAAGAATCAGGCTGGGCGCACCAAGCAGGTACGCAATATCAAGGTTTGAAGGGGACATAGAGTCTGATCGAACGGTAATACAGTCCTAGTGGTGTGGTTGGGGTAGATGTTGATAGCACCATAGCAGGGTTGAAGCTATCGAGCGCCCATAACTATGCGTCAATGCAGAGAAGTTGATGCGGGATGATGGTACTTACGAAATGGAAATGATGGTGCGGAGTATGCAGAAGGAGCCGCTGTGAACGTCGTTTTAAGAGAATTCACGGTGACAAGTAATCAAACTCACGCGCTGGACGGGTCAAACGAAAATTGCGTTATATAAACACTACAAACGAGCCCGAGTACAACGTTTGCACGCTTCGAGCCAAGTTTCCCCAACGGCTCCCCAATAGCGGTCCGGATCGCTGCGCGCATGCTGTACATGCCGCTCCCCACAAACTTCTCGACCCGCGTCGTGTACCACAAACCCCTCATCCGCTCCAGGTGCGCCTCGACGGCCCTGGTGCGCACCATCTCGTCCTTGTCCGAGTACACGTGCAGCCTTGGCGCATCCCCACCAGCCGCCAGAAGCACGTCCGGCTCCGCGACGAACGCATGCACATTGCATCTCCGCGAAGAGATCGACACCGAGCGCGGTGGGGATGCTAGTGTAGGCAATGTAGGCGAGGGAGAAGGCGGCGGTGGTCGCGAGGCGGGCGGTGCGGGTGCGCAGCGGGATGGTGAAGAATGAGAGCATGGATGCGTATTGGCTGTCGCCCGGAGCGGTGTCGACTACGAAGGCGACTGGGAAATTGGTGGAGGGCCTATGTCCTGGCTTTTGGGAGGGAAGCGTCGCTGCAGCATGCCGTGCAGAGTCATGAGCTGGAGGACACCGCCTGTCGGTCGTGAATGAGCATGCGAGGGTGAGACGGGGAATGAGTGGATCGCCCACCGTTTGATAAGGCGTGTATCAGCACGCCTCTGGATGGGGTCTTCGTCTGATCATAGAGCTGATCCGTAAGATAGCCTAGGAGCGGCTGCAACGCAGCTTCCTGACAGAGCATGAATTCCCCGATCGTGAAAGAGGTGAAGAACACGCACTCGGGATTTGAGACTTCTGAAGAAGAAGCCTGCGTGGACCCTCACGACTACTACTGTGGCGGCAGGGAACGTGGAGGCGTGGCCCTCAACGTACTTCTGCAATGGTGATTCGGGGGCCGCCGCTGTGTATGAGTGAGTCGACGCAGACTTGGAGAGCGATGCGGTACTCACTCCATCCGAATAGCAGTACCATCCTGGATCGGAAATTAGATGACGGAGCTATACGATGGATATCTAGACGCACGCTGGGTTATCAACATTCCCTCCCGCATGCCTCGCTATCGGGTGGACAATGGTAATGTCGGGGCTCAATTGGTCGACTTTGTGTTCGTTGATAGATATCTTTGCGCGAGGGAGGGGCGAAGATGGCATCGCGGTGGCGGCGGTGGATGAATGGAAGAAGGTAAACGCGTTGATGACCTGCAAAATGAAAGCGTGGGTAATGTGAGGATGATGGGCGCCCGACACGACCCGTAGATCCTTGTGGATCCCAAGGGCGCCCCAAGAACACGTACCACCCAGTGACCACTGCCTTCCGGCGAAGAGAAGAGCCTCGCCGCGACGCGATACGGAATTAGATCTCTCGCCTCGACTCCGACGGAGGGAGCGTCTATAGGTTTCACTCGATACTCAGGAAGTTCGGCAGAGGGCATACCTTTGAATGGTAGCAAACCCGGCTATGACGATGTTCAAGCGACCGTCGTCGGGCCCGCTAGGGAGTCAACTTGGTTCGACGAAGGAAAAGGCTTCCGAGACAACGAATAATGGAATCCAGCGGCAAGTATTCCATCGCGTGATGTCTTGTTATAGACTGACTGTGAGGCATGAAAGGCACACTTGCTGGTGTATTCGAAGCGAGTATGTCGTAGTACGCTGAGTGTCTACGCGTCTACGCGTCTACGCGGCGACTCAACATCATGTGAAGCGGGAGTGGAACCAAGTCAGTTTCGAACTCAGCCAACTTTGGTCAAACTTCGTCACATCGCCTCCATGTTTCACCTCAGAATGTGGACGTAATTCAGGCGGTCCATGGGCGTCGGTACAATACCACATACCTCAGTGTAAACTGTCTGGTACTCCCAGACAGATAGAAACTACACCCCCCCGTACTCCCAGGGCCAGCTGGATCCGGCCGGGATATATCTGTCCCTGGTACACCCAGGTGAGCTGGAATATATCCTTGCCGAGACCCCCAGTAGGATAAGATTCTATCCTAGGGGAACTCTCGGGGGTAGATAAACTCACTTGCCTATGTAAATATCCATTCACTGAGAGTCCCGCCATAGATAAAGTGGAGTAAGTAAGGGTATGGTAGGGGTTTCTCAAATATCTATCTAGTGAGACTCTCAGGGAGGATATTTCATGTTTATCTATTGTGAGACTCCCCCTGTGGATAAATCTGATTTTGTAAAGACATGGTAGGGGGTTTCAGAATATCCATGCAGTGAGACTCCCACCATGGATAAAGTTGAGTTGGCTAGGCTACTGTAGGGATTTCTCAAATATCTGTCCAGTGGCACTCTCAGGGTGGATTTTTCATGTTTATCCTTCGTGAAACTCCCACTGTGGATAAAGCGAATAATAATTTGATTTACTAAACTAGAACTAAGACATGAAGAAGACTACATTGCCAATACAACAATTATGATGACAGCGGGCTATGTGAACGAACATGAGAGGTAGGGAGAGGGCATCTGTGGAGTTTGAGGAACTGGGCAAGCAAGAGTGGGGAGAGGCGAGGGGGCGCGAAACGGGTGCGAGGGGCGGGGAGAGCGGTGGGAGAGGGAGCATACAGGTGGTACACGAGGTACCACCCGTTTCTCGACGTCGACACGAGATCCCGCCCCCCAAGTCGAGTTTGGGGGAACGGGGGTGAACGGGGCAGTGAGTGGGCGCGGGTCGAGTGCGACGGGGGGAGGGTGCACGCGTGTGTGGTATACGGGTGGTACTTCGTGTATCACCCATCTTCTCGTTGTCGACGCGGGATCTGCCCCCCAAGTCGAGTTTGGGGGGAACGGAGGTGGACGAGGAGGCAAGCGGGCGCGAAACGAGGGCGGGGGGAGGGGAGAGGGCGCAAAACGAGAGTGGGGGGAGGGGAGAGGGCAGGGATGTGTAGTTGACGGCTGGTAGCTGTTTTCTCGGCGTTGACACAAAATCGGGGCCCCCAAGTCGAGTTTGGGGGAACGAGGGTAAGCGGGAGTTGCGAGTGGGCGCAGAACGAGTGGGAGGAGCAGGCGAAGGGCGGGGATATGAGGTGCACAGGTAGTACGTCGTGTACTACCCGCTTCTTTGCGGTCGACGCGAGACTGGGCCCTCGCGGTGTGACTGTTCTGGCATCACATCACTGGCTAAAAGGGTGAGCAATAGATGACGAGGGATCACGCGGATTACTCACCTTGTTACCCATCCACCTGTGTGCCCATCCACTCACTCCTTACGCTTATGCGTTCAACGTTGACGTGTTTGTACACACGTTGCGGCTTAGCGTTCAACGATTGCGGCGGCGGACTTTGAAACTGATGATGAGCGCCAAAGAGTGGCCACATTGGCAAATTCCGAGGCGTGGGAAGCAGCTGTACAGTTGTAAATCCCCATCAGCGTGCACACCCTTTCTTCCTTTTCTCCCCCTTCTTTGCTACGCGCGTTCATTTTTTTTGCTTCATATTTTCTTGTTCAGTCTTTTTCATACCTTATTTTTTTTTCAACCGCGTTTGCACCGTGGGGGCCTCTGAATCAACAGTTCGGTTGATTCAGAGATGTTCGTGGGGGGGATCGCCCGCATGTTCAACTTAAAAACTGTTGGCTTTGCTGCCCGGAGTGCCATTCGGGCCTCTGGGGGACCTTGCTGTGAGGCTCGCTCCAGTAAGCAGCACACTATCTTCCTACCTTCGAGTTGACAATCGGTCACTTGTTGGAATAGCCTCGTCGGTGTGGCTATGGTTCTGGGGGTTTGTACGAGTTGGCAATCGGCCTCTTGTACATATAGCTTTGGTTGCCACTGCTATGGCTCTGGGGGATATACAGGCAGCCAGAAATTCATTTGGCTGTCTTTGCTGGCGATTTTCGCTGGTAAACATTCTGGTGCAGACCATTATCTGCAGGTTGAAGGTGCCTATATACTTTCAAAGGTTTTAGTGAGCCTTAAATCACTATCATGCTCTTCGGGGCCGTCACTTTATGTGGCTTGGGTGCTTCGCATTCCACAATTATCCATATTTGCATGCTGTTTTTTCATGCTTGACCGCTGGTACGTGAAGTTTGCATATTAGATATTCTTACTAACCTTTTCGTATAGTTTTCCTGCAGTAAATTTTTCCTTTCGCTTCGCAAACAGCAATGCAAAGATAAGTGGTGTTTTAGTTTAAGATTGTCACTAACATCTCCCTCTTTAGATGTGTAGTGTGAATAGTATTTATATTACATAGATATGCTTCATGTACAATGTGGGATTTGGACAAACAAAGAGGGCTGGCCACCCTCCGAGTAAGTCCATCCTAAACAGTAGTAGTAGTAGATTTTGTATTTCTACTTATAAATTCAGTATGCATTGGGAGTGTACTGAACTCATGACGGTTTGTGCTATCAGATCATGTGATCATATTTTTAAAATGTTCTCACGGTCAATAATTTGCTAGAGAAATACAGTGGGCTACTCGTCAAGAGAATCTTTACAGACAGGTGCAGCTTTGAGTATTGAGGAAAGGCTGAGTGAGGTGAGAAGTTTGCTAGAGTGGGGAGAATGAGAACTTGGGTGGAGGTTTATTAACAAATTGGCATATAAATTAGTTGCGGTCAATCCTAGTGATTCATGGGACAATTTGAATTGTCCGATGAATCATTGAATCACCTCTAGAGTCGCCTCAATGATTCATCAAAAGGGACGATTCACATTGATTCACTTTGTGGGTCTGCGGTTGAATTGCCTACTGAATCACCCTTTGAATCACCTTGGATCCCTGGCTTTGACCGCTACTATGGTTCCAGCAATTCAACATCAGATCCGAAGGTGAATCATGCTTAAGTATTACTTGCATCAAGGCGTAACTAAGCGTGTTACTCCTGAAGTTCAAGGCTCTGTAAGAAAATACTTAAGCATGATTCACTGTTTGAATCTGGTGTTGAATTGCTGAAACCATCTATGAGTAGCGGTCAAAGCCAGGGATCCAAGGTTATTCAAAGGGTGATTCAGTAGGCAATTCAACCGCAGACCCACAAAGTGAATCAATGTGTGAATCGTCCCTTTTGGTGAATCACCGAGGCGACTCCAGAGGTGATTCAATGATTCATCGGACAATTCAAATTGTCCCATGAATCACTAGGATTGACCGCAACTAATTTATATGCCAATCTGTTAATAAACCAGTCACCCTTAGAATAGCCCAAAGTATTTGGGACCTGGAGTTGCACGCTACTGTTGTGAATCATGTCATCATTTCACCATCCTCCATTATGATATGATTCACCGAGTAAATGTTCATAATGTTGTGAAGTTATCACCCTTTTACTAAGTAATGTCAAATCATACTAATGATCACCTGGATAGCAACATTGTAGTAGCTTTAGCAGGATTTACGCAAATCATGACATAGAGTTGCAGTCTGAATCTGTGTTCAAATCCCCTGCCGAATCGACTTGGAATTGCCAACTCCAACTCTGGCTACCTTCATAGTGAGTGTTACTATTGCTAACGTGTTAGATTTCTGGCATCAGTCATCTGAGCGTTACAATATTGCGGTGAGTTCACTCATCCTTGAGTGTGCCAAGTTGAATTTGTGTGAAGTCAAGTATATCCTTGAATGCAAATTTGAACCTTAATTGAGTATTTAGTGAATTCACACATTTCATGAGGCCAGCCTCCCGTGACAATTCAAGGCAATTGTCTATGACATTTACTGTGTCCAAAAAAGGTTTGGTCAAGGATAGGTGGAGTGGAAGTGTAAAGCTTAAATTTCAAAATTAGACAATATTGGTGCCGGGTTTCATGTACCTGATTTGTGATCATGATCGGGTATTATGATCTCATAGCCAGCACTAAATAGGAATATTGCCTCTGACAGAACGGCAGGGTCAATCTTCCCACACCCGAAATATTCCTACTGAGTGTGTCAGCAGGCAGATAATCTGATATTATCAGCCACTGAGACAACTACCAAGAAAATTCAAGTAGCTGGATTATCCTCACTGAGTGTACCAGCAAGTGGATAATCTGACTTTATCCACTGCTGGTACAGCCTGCATGGATATTCCCACAGCTAGATTATCCATGCTGAGAATACCAGTAGAGGGATATTCTCAATTTATCCACTACTGACACACCCAGCATGGATATTCCCGCAGCTAGATTATCCGTGCTGAGAATACCAGTAGATGGATACTCTCAATTTATCCACTCCTGACACACCCAGCATGGATATTCCAGCAGCTAGCTTTATCCACACTGAGAGTATCAACAAGCAGATATTCTGAGTTTATCCACCACAGACACACCCAGCATGGATAATCCAGCAGCAAGATTATCCATCTTGGGAATACCAGGTGATGGATATTTTCAATTTATCCATCACTGGTACATCCCGCACAGATAATCCAGCAGCTAGATTATCCATGCTGGGTGTACCAACTGGGGGATATTCTTGATTTATCCATCACTGGGACACCCAGCACGGATATTCCGGCAGCTAGATTATCCACACTGAGAGAGCCAATAGGTGGATATTCTCAATTTATCTTCCACTGAGACACCCAGCACAGATATTCCAGCCAGCTAGATTATCCATGCCGAGAGTGCCAGCAGGTGGATATTCTCAATTTATCTGCCACTGACACACCCAGCATGGATATTCCAGCCAGCTAGATTATCCTACCGAGAGTGCCAGCAGGTGGATATTTTCAATTTATCCACTGTTGGTACACTCAGTGCGGATAATCTAGCCAGTTGGATTATCCACACTGAGGGAGCCAACTGGTGGATATTCTTAGTTTATCCACCGTTGGTACGCCCAGCACAGATATTCCAGCCAGCTAGATTATCCTACCGAGAGTGCCAGCAGGTGGATATTCTCAATTTATCCACCACTGGTACACTCAGTGCGGATAATCTAGCCAGTTGGATTATCCACACTGAGAGAGCCAACTGGTGGATATTCTTAGTTTATCCACTGTTGGTACGCCCAGAATGGATAATCCAGCCAGCTAGAATATCTACACCAAGAGAGCCAACTGGTGGATATTCTCAATTTATCCACTGTTGGTACACCCAGCACGGATACTTCAGCCAGCTAGATTATTCACCCCGAGAGTACCAACTGGCGGATATTCAAACTTTATCTGCCTCTGAGACACCCAGTGAAGATAATCAGGGGGGCAGAGTATCCACAGTGGGTGCACCAGCCTCATGGATATTCCCAGAAACATCCCTCACTGAGAGTACCACTATAGATAATTCTACCTGCACAAAAATCCCTCTGGTATTCTCCGAAGGATAAAATTTACCCCCACAGGGAGTCTCGGAACGGATATACTCCAGCGCCCTGGGAGTATCAGGGATGGATATATCCCGGCCGGATCCAGCTGGCTCTGGGAGTACCAGGGGGTGTAGTTTCTATCCGTCCGGGAGTACCAGTTACTTTACACTGAGGGGACTGGCGCATCCACAGATCTGTCTTTGAGGCGATGGGAATCAATACTGACACTATTCTCCTCATGAATGCCTCTTCTGATGAACGCCCTCCAGATGATATTTATACACCACTAGCACGCTTTGGCAGCGAAACTAATGGGTGGGACGATATTCGTACTCTCGTCAGGACGAGGCTTGAAGACGACCCATGGGCATCTGTCAACTTTGCATTGAAAGAAATTGAGAGATGCGCAGCTAACTTGGAGGACCCAGCATTTCAAGTCGCCATTGAGGTTCTGAAAGGCCATGTATCGGTCAGCCGGGGCCTTGGGGCCTCCCTCAGTAAGTACCAGATTACATGTTTATTCCATATTCTAATTGAATGGATGGAAATAGGGAAGGTCCCAAATCCCCTCGCAGAATTGTCAATAGACGTTTCCGACCTCCTGATATCAACTCTCGAAAAAGAAACTCAGTGGGCCCCAGGGATGCGTGTTGGTGTTATTGATGTTATCTTATCAGCATTGGTTATCGTTCCTCCCAACGAGTACTCCGAGCTGCAGGACACTGCATTCAGAAACATTGCTTTGGCTGTACAAGCGGACGAGCATTGGAAGTCAACCTACAGTCAGGTCGTTAGACGGCACGGTAGCAGTGAGTTAACTCCCAAATGTATACATACATCAGGACACTATGTGACTTTCTCCCTTTTTCTAGAACCACTCTGGCAAACCTCAATAGGTTGGCGGGGAGTCGAATATGTGGCTTGTTGCGCATGCACCTCCACATGACCATGACAAGCAGCTCATGTGTCATACCGCAGTCCGCAGTAGAACTTCATAGAAGGTCTTACTAATGACGTGAGTCATACCGACTCGTACTGAGTCATACCGACTGGTATTGACTGCGGATATCTATTTATATCTTAGGTAGATTACAGTATATAAGGAGCCTGTATCCGTCTGCAATCTACTAAGTGCTCTACCCCAGAGAACTACTAAGTGTGTGCCTCAAGCCTACCTAGCTACAAGTAGAACTAGCTTTATAACCAGTGAGTAGACATTAGTCTTTCACTCAGCGCACGCTCGTCCTCCCCGTTAGGGTTGATGGACAGATGCTCGCTCAACAGGTTATGGGCCCTGGCGACGCCTATCATAATGTGTATATGCACACCTAGGAAACTAGCGGCTATACACATAGGTAGTGACTATGTCGGCCATAATCTGATCCCTGGCTATAAGCTAACTCGGTGATGCATGGTCATCAGCCGATATGCACATGACCCGAGATCTCCTAGCGAGATCAAGAAGGGAATAAAGCCACCTTTGGTGTAATGTGTTTCAGCTTGACGCGAAGCACACCACCCCCAATCAAGTAACCAAATATGGTTACATTGGGTAAAAAGGGATCTCGTTGGAGCATTTTTCGATTGCTCCTTATGGATCGAAGTTCAGTTCGCTGAGGAATTCGTTTTAGGTCAACCAAACCAAACCGAATCATCAACAATGTCGAACCAAACTGAGAACCATACCCAGACCCTTAAGGTCTTGACCGGTTCCAACTGGAACGCCTGGGAGGGTCCCATGACTGCATTCCTGAAGTCTAAAGGACTTTGGATGTATGTCGACGGAAGCTATACGCTTCCTTCCCCAGCCAATGCTTCTGCTCCGACTGCAGATGAGACCAAACTCATCCGCGAATGGAGGAAAGAAGACGGCATGGCCCTCGGCTATATTACTTTGTATATAGCCGCGAATCTCAATACCCATGTTAAGGAGAATGCCAAGGAAACTTGGGAATCCCTTAAAAAGGAGTACGCCAGCACTAACACTGCTGCTGCGTTTGAATGGTTGAAGCAGATCATGAATTTCAGGATCAGCTCCCAGTCAGCTCCGCATGTGGATATTGCTAAATTTAGGACTGCTGCGGCTAAGTTGAACGAGTTGGAACAACCAATCTCGGATCAACTCCTTGCTCTGATCATCCTTGCGGCTCTGCCCAAGGAATATGAATCAGTTGCCCAGCTGACGATCCAAACCAAACTAAAGGATCTCAGCTCCGATGATATAACTTCTTATCTCGAAGCTGAGTGGCAACGCCGGCAGCTTAACAAGCTCCAGCAGCCACGTCAGGGCAGTGCGAATAAACTTTCTGCCGTCAAAGGAAAAGGGAAACCACCCCAATTCCAACAGCAGAAACAGCAAGGCAATAAAAATGCCGACGCTGGCCCCTCTAAACTTCCGCAGTCTGACGGACAGCAGAAGAAGAGGAAGCGTGTTTGCAAGGGCACCAAGGGTCAAGGGCATGCACACGCTGCTATCCCTGACTTGCCAAGCGGTGGATTCGCCCAGATGCTCAACATGAGCAGGCTTCCATTAGTCGAGGATCAGAGGTCATTCCCACCTCTCCCGACTGATCCGGCTCGTCGCTTGATCAATCAGATCGTGGCACCTCAACCACAACAATGGTATGACAGAACCACACATAGTGCGAGTTCATCACACCAATCGGCTCCACAATTCGAATTTCGAGTTGGGACTCCACCACGTCAGCTGGTCGGACTCAATGGACCCGAGTTGACGGCTGATACACGCCCATCTGTGATCATCTCCGGAAGTACAGCGAAAGCTGTTAAACTTGCCGGACTTCACCAAATGCCTAAGCCGAAGTTCTTTAACAACCGGCATAAGGAAGAAACACCCCAGAAGTATCAAGGCTCTTCCAAGCCTGTACATCGTGGTGGTGATTACGAAACACACCTCAAGGTGAGACAACTTCTCGACCTTATGCCTGACATCCCTCAGAGCATGGAGCGTATCAGAAGACTGGAAAAGATTGCTGGCAAACTGCCCGATCTATCTAACTCTGACTTGGTTGAGCGTATCGCCCCCAAAGTCATCGAGATTCCAGACACCCCTTCTGATGGTGAAGATGAAGAGATGGAACCAATGCCCAAAAGGCAACGGTCCGCCACTCCTTACCCTGATACTCAGGATGTGGATATGGTATCCCTCTTCAGCGACACGGATGAACCTGGTCCGGAACCTGACTTCTTGGAACAAGCTTTCCAAGAAGAAGAAAGGTACGAATCTCTTTCTCAGCTCTTTCCATATTCGGAAGACGTTCTAATGGAACTTTTACTTCAGCGCCCTCTTCAAAGAGCACGCCGCAGGCCCTGCGCCTATGTAAATGTCCCAGTAGATACATTAGATCTGTCTCACGCCATTGATCGCTGTAGGCAATTTAATGCAAAGTATGCTAAAAATGTGTACAACGTCTCCAATATTGAAATTGAAGCTGCACCAGATATGGACTGGTGGTTGCATGATTCAGGTTGCTCACAACATGTGACTGGAAATAAGTCTGACTTCGTCGACTTTGTCGCTTTCAAACCGAAAGATTACATTCATGTAAAGACAGCCAGCACACCTGCTTTCATTAGTGGAGTCGGAACGATTATACTCAAGTACGAACAACTCCGCAATGACAGGAAAGGCAACCTCGTGCGACTTAACAAAACCATGAGGCTTTATCCAGCATATTACATGCCAGCCCTCGGTACCACTCGACTGCTGTCCACTGGAACCATATTACTGGATTCAGATGTGACACTTGAGGGTAATCGTGATGTCTTGCAGTACATCAATAAAACACTGCCAGATCCGATATTCCTAACTGGATATCACCGTGGTCTAGATGACCAATGCTACTGGACTAGAGCATCTTCCAGTCTCCAGTCTCGTAATGGGTCTCATTCAAACACGTTTGACTGTGTCCCGGTGGCATTGAACAGTGTAGACTTTGACACTTGGCATCGTCGACTAGGACATCCGTCCAAAGACGTACTACGCCAGTTCAGGAAGCACACTGAGAATTTCCCAGAGTTGAAATTCCCTGAACGTGAGAAACCTTGTGAAGGCTGCGCAAAAGGCAAAATGCCTGCAGACTCGTTTCCACAATCAGAGTCGAGAGCCCAGGAACCTTTTGAGAAAATCCATTCGGATCTCAAGGAATTTCCTGTGATATCGTACCACAAATACAAGTACTATATCTCGTTCTTTGATGACTTCTCCTCACATGGCTGGATTCGCTTATTAAAGCACAAATCCGATGCTGTGAAAGCAGCTCGTGATTTTATCGCCATGGTGAAAACCCAACACCGTACTACCATTAAAACTTGGATGTCCGATGCAGGGGGAGAATACAAATCCAAAGAATTTGATGAATTACTCTCGAGTAATGGAATTCTCACTCGACAATCAGTCGCCCACACACCACAGCAAAACGGGCGTGCTGAGCGATTCAATCGCACCATCATGGATAAGGCTGAAGCAATGCGACACCATGCTTGCTTACCCAATTCGTGGTGGGAATTCTCAGTCGAGTATGCGGTACATATCTATAACCGCACACCTATACGGAGATTAAAGTGGAAAACTCCATTTGAAACTCTGTATAAGAAAGCTCCTGATGTAACTCATCTCCGAGTTCTCGGATGTGGCGCATATGTGTATCTTCCAGATGCCGTTAGAAATAACAAACTACATCCTAAAGCCGAATTGATGATTTTCATGGGCTTTACGGAAGGCATCAAGGGATACAAGTTTATGTGTATTGTTATAGGCGCATCCGGCGGGCCCCTTAGGGGCTACTAGGGGCACGCTCACGTGCTTTCCGGCTATGGACTCGGGCCGCGCTCACACGCGGCTACACGGACTCGTCACGGACTTTGGACTTAGACACATTTTCGAGCATGCTGTATTTATTGTACCCGGACTCGGACGCGCGGCTACCGCGTGTTCCTTAGTATATAGTCTTGTACAGTACCTACAGTTACCTTAGTTCGAATATTAGTTCCTTCTCCGCACTCGCATCCTCGCCTCTCCTTGAGGAACCTCTCCCCTTCTCCCCTCGCCTCCGCTCGTACCCTCGGTACCCGCGTAGGACTCTCCCCGAAATCCAGGGCACGCAAGAGTGTGGGAGGCGCAGCCAGTAGCTGAAGCCAAGCCCGTACGTACTCGCTCCCCTCGTTTCCCTCCGCGTCTCTACGAGGAACCGCGCACCCGCGGGTCCGCGTAGCCCCGAGCCCCCGCGAGTGTGGCTCTTAACAGTATATTCGAACTCACAACCCAGCTCTTGCTCTCGTCCCCGCAAGTCCTTGCAAACGTCATGGCCGGTAGCAACCAAGCAGGCTCCTCGCGTACCACTCGCGTGAGCCAACAGGCCGCCGCCACCCTCGTCTCTCCGCTGATCTCCTCCGCTCACGCGCGCAGCCACGCGAACAAGGGTAAGGATCCCGTAGCTCCGCGTTCGCGCGCGGTGTCCTCGTCCGCCATACCCTCTTTTCGCTCCCCCACGGTCGCCTCGGGCGTCCCCGCGCAATCCGCTCTAGTCCCCAGGACACCCAAGTCTGAACCCGCCGCACCGTTCAACCCGTTCAACCCCCTCTCGCCAATCCAGTCACGCTCAGTTCCCTCGAACGAGGGGGAGCGCGCACCCTCGCCTCAGCCGAGTAACCGCGCGCCCTCGCCTCCGCCGAGCAACCACGCGTCAGAACGGGCGGACGACGAACAGCAACCCTCGTCTCATGGTTCGGGACCGCGGCGCCCCTGGGATTCCGACAATGGCTCTGAGGACCACTTCCGCCCCACGGACCACGTTTTCCTCAACGCGCTGTCCGCGCTCAGCAGAGAAATCAAGGACATCCACCATCGTGAGTTATCCGCTACCCCCGCCGCTCCTTCCGTCTCCCGTCCCAAACCTCGCACCCCCGACCCTTATGACGGCTCCGACCCGTTGAAACTCAACACGTTCCTCGTCCAACTTAAACTCTACTTTGCTGCCACCCCCTCGCTCGCCTCGGACGAAGATAAGGTGACATTTGCCTGCTCGTACCTCAAGGGGAACACGTTCGCCTACTTTCAGCCCGAGCTGATTGATGACGCCGCGGACCCCGAGTGGCTCCATAGCTACTCGACCTTCGTTCAAGTTCTCCAAGAGAACTTTGGTGCGTTTGACGCTA
Source organism: Pleurotus pulmonarius (assembly GCA_012980535.1). Lineage (NCBI taxonomy): Eukaryota > Fungi > Basidiomycota > Agaricomycetes > Agaricales > Pleurotaceae > Pleurotus > Pleurotus pulmonarius. The sequence continues at coordinate 644,519 of SJKF01000013.1, forward strand.
CCGCGGAGGCCGAAGCGGCGTTGGACCAGCTCAAGATGGGGGACAGGCAGCGTATCAGTAAGTATAACGTGTTGTTCCAACAGCACTCTGCGTTGGTGTCCTGGGGCCCCGCGGCTCTCCAGCACCGTTACTACCAGGGTCTCCCGGACAGAATCAAGGACGCACTCCTGAATCACCCGAAGCCGGGCTCGCTCCCGCGGCTCCGCTCCCTCGCGCAGGCCATTGACCAGCGCCACTGGGAGCGGGAGGCCGAGCGTACGCGTAACACCCGCGCTTCCGAGAAATCCGCGCCTGCGAAATCGTCCTCCGCGTCCACCCCGTCCTCTAAATCCTCCGCTCCCTCCTCTTCGAAACCTTCGTCCTCGGCTCCCCGCGCACCCGCTGTCATATCGCAAAATTGAATATTGCATATATGAACATGTATTTGCACTCTTTTACAATCTGATTATGAAGACACTCTACTATAGATTCACAATTATCTTACTTTACTATATTTTATACCTTTTTTACAAATCTTTAAACCTCATTTGCAGGCATACTACAGTGGAGACAACAAATACCCCTATCCCCTGATGTTATCTTATCAACTCCTATCACAATCTGATACTGATAATCACTGAATTTCCCATGATCAAAACAGTGATTATCTCATTGGACGAAAGATGAGAAGCTATGCATGCTAATTTGGTTCATCACAGGAAGAGTCTATTCTTACATCTGACTCACTTTGACTCACTCTGACTCTGGATGAGTCATGAGAAGCTTCTAAATTTAGGAATGACTCATTGTGACTCACCTTGACTCACTGTGACTTCTTCTGACTCAACTTGACTCATTCTGACTTATTGTGACTCACTCTGACCCACTCTGACTTGGAATGACTCATACCGACTCACCCAGTCTATTTATAATGGACTATGAGTCATATTGAGTCACTAGCTTAGTAATACATCCCAATATGGTCTGATGGGATATAAATAAGACCAAACCTTGTAGAGTATATAAACCTCGGGCCGAAGTCCGATTAATAGACAATCAATTCAGAAGTTTAATAACTACAGCTCGAAAGCTCTCAGAGAAAGCCCTCTGCAGATTCTACAACAGAGTCTACAGTCTAATATAATCATTTGACATCTGACTAAGCAACGAGTGCAAAGTCAGACTATAGAGTGAACAAGAAGAGGAGGAATTCAGCAATACGAAATTGCTTAAGAGATTCCTCAAGTGTGACATCAAGTCATTTAGCAAGAGAACGATAGACTAGTCAAAAGTCTAGTCATTAGTCAGTCAGAAGGTCATATCAGAAGACCTATACTTCACACATCAAGCTGAATACTGGTGAGTCCTCAATTGAAGATACTAACCTTATCTTTTAGGACACCGGAAGTTTGACATACCTGAAGAAGCACAAGTATTTTTCAAGAAGGCATTCAAGAACAGTATCAGACAACTCTTTACAAAGGAGTGTTGCATATTGTATCTTACGAACCACTAGGTATCTACTTGATCTACAGAAAGACCCAGAGAGCCTAGACACTAAACTGTTAAATCAGTAAGTGTGTACGACACAATTGGTGACCACCGCAGGACAATTACATAAAGTATAATTCATATAACTGAAGACTCCTGTGTAAATAAATTGCAGCATGACTGATACAGTCCTAAATGCCTTTCAAATGCCTCGTGCAGCACCTGGACCCTCTTCTCCACCCTCGGGATTCACGACCATTACACCACCCTCGACAGAATTAGGAAGTATTGAGTCAAGTAGCTCACACTCCCGAAGGACTCCTGAGATGATGCCTGGCCCTGGTGAAAAGTCTGCACCAGCAAAGTTCAAAGGCAGTCATCGCAAAGTCAAGATGTTTATCAAGCAATTCAATAGGCTCAGTGCAGCATACAATCTAACAGATTCCAAGGAGAAATGTGAAAGAATATTGGACTATTGTAGTAGTAAGGTTGCTCAACTCATTGAAGCTCTTCCTGGATATGGAGCATACAATTGGGGCAATCTGGAAAAGGAAATTCTACGGTACTTTGATGCAGAACGCCAAGATACCCGCTTTATCCTCAAAAACTTGACTGACTGTGTACAGTCATGGAGAGGAACCAAAATTACGAACCTCACAACTTGGAGAGAATATCAACGGGAATTTATAAGGATAGCTGGATGGTTGCGAAAGAAGGATAAGATTACTGAAACCACAGAAGCTGCTTACTTTTGGCAGGGCCTTCGGAAGTCTCTGCGAAAGGAAATTGAGATGAGGCTACCTAATAAAATTCCTGGACTCACTCCGAAATCGGTATACCCTATGGAAACTGTCTCTGCCATTGCTGAAGAAATATTTGAGAGGGAAAGATTTGATTTCAACTTAGCTGAATCCGAATCTGACCTTCCAGATTGGGGAATGTCAGATGACAGTGATAGTGATGATACCACTGATTCTGAAAGCTCAGATGATGACAAGAAACATTCCAAGAAAGGAAAGAAGGATAAGAAAGACAGGAAGAAGAAGACAAAGAAACATACACACCGTAAACAAGAAGAATCAAGCTCTGAAGATGAATCAGATGATGATACACCCAGACAAACATTACGAACCAGTAAATTCAAGCATGGATTAACAAAGAAACGACAGCATGAAGAAGTGGAACAACTCATCCGAAAGATGGGAAGCATGTCCATTACTGATCCAGAATTTGCGGCAATGTATTATCGTGCCATCAAGCTAGATCCTGATGTATCAGATATTGTTGATCCACCAATCTGGCACATAGCATCACCTCTACGTGGAACAACCAGCTCTCAGATTCCACCTCCCAAGTCTATACTTCAACGACCAGAGCCAAGCAACTCCATACCTCCAAGAGTATCATTTTCACCACGGCAAAATACTTTGAAATGCTTTGGCTGTGGAGAACAAGGACATACAGTCCACGCATGTGCTCAAATTGATGACCTTATACAAAAGGGTTTAGCATCAAGAAATAGTATGGGAAAGGTTGTGTTGAAGGACGGAACATTAGCAAGACCTCAGTCTGGCGAAACCATTGCTCAAGCAGTCAAACGACTTGCTATTCCCTTAAAAGTTCGCTCAAATTTCTATATGACAGTTGCAAATCGGGATGATGATACTGAAGACTGCTATTACTCAGAAGATGAGGATGAAGAAAGTGATTCAAATGTGAATAGCTTCATGGCTCAAGTATATGCAGCTGAACGTCCACCTCGTCAGACTACAAACTCTCGAAAACAAATATTTGATGGTGTAGTAATACCACCACCCAAGAATAATAAGGAGAACACTGGTGAAACACGGTCATCACGCACCAAAGGTCCTATATTGGATCATTCAAAGGCACCTATAATTAAAAAACCCAAAATCAACCCATCAAAGAATATTCCAAAACCTGTTCCAGTGGACGCACGAACACCTCAAAGGGTAACTGTAGAGGATATCGAAATGAGAGACCAATCATATGAAGGTCAAGGAAGTAAGAATCAAGGTAGGAACAATACAGAAAAGTCAAATTTGCAAGGAAATCTCCGAACACGCAACCCTCGAAAGTCTGAACTTTCAACACAAGTTAATGAACAAAGCGTAATTGACGATATACTAAACACAACAATTCCGATGAGTTTACGAGCAGTCCTTGCAACCTCCAGAGGACTTTCAGATTTGCTGGGAAATGCCATCCGACGACGAAACAATCTGTCAGCAGGTCAAGAAACGAATCCGACAAAAGAAAATATCTCTGCTATGGTCAATATTCTGAATAATGATGATCCAGATGAAGAACAAGAAGATGTTGGGACACTGATCACAGTACCCATTCAAATTGGCCAACAAACTGTCAACGCAATTATTGATTCAGGATCACAAATTAATGTTGTTGATGAAGAATTATTGCAGAAATCATTAAAATGGCCTGTTGATGTGGGCAGATTTGTCACAATGAGTGATGCCAATGGAGGAGAAGGTATTTTGCAAGGTTATGCCAGTCAAGTTCCTCTGAATTGTGGACATATTGAAACACGAGCAAATTTCTATCTTGGAAAGGACTTACCATATGATATGTTGTTAGGACGGTCCTGGCAGCGTGAGAACAAAGTATCCATAGAAGAACGCCCTGATGGGACATATCTTACATTAATTAAAGAAGAACCAGACCATCATGGCAATATTAAATTCAAGAGATACGAAATACGAGTGCTGGAATCAATAAACACAACCGTGGGAAAGGAAAGACCATCTAAGCGGTCTCAGGGACAAGTGTCTAGGCACAACATTCACCATGGGAATGTGATTCATGGACCATCACATCAGAAGCACTCACGAGTCATGATTTTTTCCATCAAAAAGAACACATCAAGTTCTTCAAGTTCTACCGAAGAAACAGCTAGGTTATCAAATGGTGTGGGAACTTCTTTAGATAACTCCGGAGCAAATCAGCGAAATTCCTCCCCGGTTTGTTCCGAGGTTTCCCACAGTTTTGCTAACCATTTTAGTCAAGAATTCGATGCAACCAATAAAAACCTCAAAATCCATCGAATTAAAATAAACCCCGAGAAAAATAGGAGTCAAATGACGGTGGAAGCATCGCAAAAAATGGAAGATGATGACCGCTCTAATGATACCAATTTTGGGCAATTTTTCCGAATTTTATTCCATTTAAATAAGCTGTCAAAAGCATATAAAAGCAGGCAACACATAGCAGAAGTCCCCAGACAATTCTCTCAATCTATTGATCACATGTCTACCGCTTCAGCCCCTATCGCTTCGATTATGTCAGCTACCCCTGACGCTTCTGCTACCCCTCCTATTCAACCAGCACATCCTCTTGGCAACACACCAATTGATGAAGTGCTTCGTTCTATTCTGGACAACCTCACTACTGTCACCACTGGAAATCAAGCTACTCGCACGCAGTTAACCGCCCCTATTCAGCCCCTGAATCGTCGTGAAGTTGCTGGCCTTCTCCACCGAATGCTGCTTGCTCATCAGAGAGAGTACTTCACTCCAACAATCCCAGCAGCTGGTGTATTATCGTCGGCTAATACGCTAGAGTTTCCTATGCAGTATTTTTTTGGACTCCCCTTACAGTCAGGCGTCTTCATCAATGCCACCCTGGCTCAGCAGCGCAGCCATGAGGCCGAACCCACTGCTGTCCATGGAAGTATGATTTATTTATTTGTCCCTCAGAATCCAGTATTCCAACATCCCAGTAAGCAAACCCTACAGACAATGGGGTCACTTTGTGAAAGTTGGTCATATGCTGACAAATCACCATTAGCTCCGCCTATTGATGGCCCTGACCATCAAGGTGAGCCCACTGCCACCACCACAGCCCTTGTTCCGACCAATACCGACATGGACATCGAACTCGAAGATCGACGCACTGATCCGCTGACCCCGCCTGGGTTGGAAAGGAATGTTCACTTGCCGGAAGTTGTAGATTCGGACGAAGATGGTTTAGGGAGTGTTGATGAACAGGCTGACGACACGCACTCCGCGGCTGCAGAAGAAGACATGGAGTTGAAATATCCTACGCCTACGCCTTCGCCAAAGCAAGCCGCTTTGGACTTCATTCGGAGCACTGCCTTTCGTACTCCTTCCCCCATTTCTCAGGAAGGATCATCTATGGAGTGGGCCGTAGAAGATGAAGGGAAGACTCAGGACGAAGCAGGAGAAGATCTTCCTTCACAGGTGTCAGACGAGTCTGCGATGAGCCTCAGCCATGGCGAACTTCACAACAACACTCACCTCGTCCACCGACCACCATCTCAGTATGGTGCACGAAAGCCCCAGCTTATTCTGACCAGAGGACGACCCATGATGCGCACTCTACCCACTATTCCAGAATCTTCTCGAAAGCGCTCTCGCTCAGCAGACGGATCTGAAACAGAATCCCTGCTCGACACCAATGACACTGCGCAAGAACTCACATCCGCACTCAACTACACATTCACTCAGAACTCAGAGCTCAACACTCAGACCTCATCCCCTGACGTCATGCCCGCTTTTAAGCGATCCCGTCCAGATGATCTGCTAGAAGGTCAATCCAGTCCAACATCTGTCAGTCGTTTTACTGACACTGGATTTCAGCAGACTGGATTGGAGAAGGGCATCACAGGGCAAAGAGAGTTAGAGCAGACACCTGAGACTGTAGAGGAGCGCACTGTAAATCCCGCCGACCTGAATTGTAGCCCAAATATCACAGTTTCTGTTGAAACCACTGTCACTCAAACATGCAAACCGCTCCCTCCTCCAACGAACATTGACTTGCCTCACACATTAACACCAATGCAGACAGATCATCTTGTTGAAGACACTCAAGGAACCTCTGAGGAATGGAGTAGGTACCTTCAGTTCATGCTCCAAGATGAAGACTTATCAAAATTACGTGCAGAATTGACTGGCATGTTAGAGCATTTGGAGGTCCCCGAATGGACCACATCTTCACCATTTCCTACTCGAACAGCAACACCAGCCTTGTCAGAGACTGACATTCCCTTATCCACCACACATTCAACATCCTCCGAAGAATCCTTGCTATTTTCCAAGCCCTCCAATCCTAACAGTCCTGTCCTTCATGCTGAAGGAATTGAAGCCAGTGGACCTGTGGTTCCTCAAGAGACTTCAGCACCAGAGACATCTCTGGAGACTGAAACACAGGACAAGGACACAGACCAGAATGAAGAACAAAGTCCACCAGATACACAGTCCACAAAGGAGGATGACGATTCCGAGATGCCAGGCCTTGAATCTCAATCTGCTTCTGCAGATGGTGAAGACGAAGAATCCACTAGTACATCTGAATATTCATCCCCAGAACCACTACCAGCACCACATCGCACACCCACAATAGACCCCAGGATAGACTTTGCCAAAGTCAACCGCCATGCTTACATGATGTTCAACATCCTGTTGAAACTCAAGGATTCACATCCTGGCCAATCATTCGTTGAGGTCCAAACAGATTGCCCAGACATCTGGGGATTCAATGATGCCTACAGCACTTTCATTCTACCTATGGGGGTGCCAATTCCACCAACCACTCGACTACCCCTGTTTTCTGCAAAACCACCAGTGGGACACCCCTTGACCAGACTTGTGGGAGGAGATTGGGCCCAACGAGCACAAGTAACCTTCAAGTATGCAGGGCCAGTGGACAACCATCCACTCCAACGTTTTGACAATGCTCTGGTTGATGAACTTGACACATCCTATGGAGTATGGTTTGATGATGGAGACCTTGAAATCGCACGGCGCATAACTCGACTCTGCACATCCATGCACAAAGAACAAATCACTCCAGAGATGTGGGACTTCGAATATCAAGGCACAACCTACTCAGCAATGCAAAGGTCACTCCGAACTGTCAATGGAGTAGTTTTCCCCCCAGGAGTGGAGTTAATCAGAAGGACTCACAAGTGTGCCTCAACAATGGATCCACAGACCATTACCACGGCAACCGAATCTTTTCCCTCAGGAGATGTCTTGAAGCCACAGGAATATGAAGCTGCCTTTGGAAGCAACCCATGGGTCACTCACTACGCATCACCCTACATGAATGGAAGACCCAATTGGATGTTCAATCCATGGGTGCCCTATATCACCTATCTTCGCAAAGCAAGAATGGAGACCAAATTCATCATTCAAAGTGTTGCCCAATATCTCCTGAAGTCAAACATTGCCAAAGGCACTGTGGACCACAACATGCAAGTTCTCACAGCAGACACACGACACTACTTCTATTTTCACTGCCATATTTTTCGCTACCTTGACCCTGAAGTGGTACTGCTTTACCAAGGGTTTCAAGCAGATTGCAAACACTTCAATCACAGAGATTCTGGTACAGAAAGTCCAGCTACTGGAATTACACCAAGAAATGTTCTTCTCTATGAAGAAGAAGACGAGTTTCTCTACCACTCTTCCTGCCTACTTGAGGCTATGGGACAAGGATGTTTTGCCAATGCCCTTCGACATCTTCGTCAAAGCAGCTTATACCGCAAACATCTTGTGTCATCCCTTCTTCACTACAAACTACTGGAGCCAAATCTCCACTACGATGGGAATGGCATCCGCAGACCTGCTATTTGGCGTAAGGAAGATTGGGGACATGGGATTCGCAACTGAAGCACTATGTGGTAAGATCATTACCAAAAGATCCCTTCTTTTTCTAATAGCTCCTTTAACTCATAGAACATCAATCTCAGACCAACATGACTGTGTTCAAAGCTTGATTTGCTTCTACTTTACCTTCTCACTTATTCTTCTTAATTTTGTTACCCTTCTGAAAGCCTCACTTGACTGCATAAAACATAAAAACCAGATTCTATACCAAGAAAATTGTAGTATGCAATCTCATGTAATGTCTAGCTTATCAAGAGATCTTGATAACACTATGGCCCAGCAAGACAATTCTAAGAAGGTTTTTGTTGGAATGTACAGAAATGTTGTTGAAAGACGAACAGAAACATCTACTAGACCTCAAAGAGATGATCTATATACTCCTGAAATAATCCCAGAGGAACTGAAACGAATTCAGTTACAAGCATCAGACATTGATTGGGACGAAGACACCTTACTATTTCCTGTATCTGATGCCAACCCAGAAAGTCTGGAATTCAAAGTCTATACAGCATACAAGAAAGTAGGGCAAAAAGTTCATCCAGTTTCAGGTGTATACCCAGAAGATGCAAAAGTACAACGAACATTTCCATTCAACCCACTTGATACATTGAAAGAATTACCAATTCATCCACCCGAGTTCATTCCATCACAGCGACTCACACAAGAACGTCTAGATGCAATGAATGTTAACAAAGACAATTTTCTATGGCCTGAAGAAGAGAAACTATTCAAGCACATTCTACGAGAGAATGAAGACACCCTAGCATTTGAAGAAAAAGACCGAGGAACTTTACGAAAAGAGTATTTTTCCGATTATGTCATGCCGACTGTACCTCATACTCCATGGGAGTATAAGAATATTCCAATCCCTCCAGGAATCAAGGACAAGGTAATAGAGGTATTGAAGAACAAAATCGAAGCTGGAGTATATGAACCATGCCAATCTTCCTATCGTGGACGATGGTTTTGTGTACTCAAGAAAAATGGAACACTCAGAATTGTACATGATTTACAACCACTAAATGCAGTATCTATACGAGATGCAGGATTGCTGCCAATTGTAGATGACTTCGTGGAACCCTATGCAGGATGTCAATGTTGTACAACCTTTGACTTATTCTGGGGATTCGATGCACGAATAGTGGACCCCGCATCTCGTGATATGACCGCATTTTGGACACCTTTAGGATTATTACGAATTACAGCCCTACCAACAGGATATACAAACTCTCCAGCAGAATTTCAGAAATGCATGGTGCATATTCTACAAGATGAAATTCCCAATATCGCAAATATTTTTATAGATGACTTACCTGTAAAAGGACCGAAGACTCAATACCCAGACGAACATGGAAACCCAGAAGTTCTTAAAGAGAATCCAGGCATTCGACGATTCATTTGGGAACATGCAAAAGATGTCCATCGAATAATGCACAGAATTAAGTGTGCTGGAGCAACATTTTCCCCAAAGAAGACACAGATTTGTCGGCAGGAAGTGGTTATTGTAGGACATAAATGTACCCCTCAAGGAAGATCTCCAGACGATGATCGAGTAGCTAAAATACTCAATTGGCCACAACTTCGGACACCAAAAGAAGTGAGAGGATTCCTCGGACTATGCGGAACAGTCCGAATCTGGATTGAAGGATACTCACAGCTTGCGAGACCACTAACGGAACTTGTACATAAGGATGCCGAATTCATTTGGGACGAACGCAGAGCAGAAGCATTTGAAACACTCAAGGCAAAGGTAGCATCAGCACCAGCCCTACGACCTATCGATTACAAATCAAATAAACCAGTAATATTATCAGTGGACACAAGCTATATTGCTACAGGCTTTATCCTATCCCAGGAAGATGAAAATGGAAAGCGCAGACCAGCCAGATATGGTTCACTACCAATGAATGATGCTCAATCACGGTATTCCCAGCCAAAGCTAGAGCTTTATGGACTATACCGAGCATTAAGACATTGGCGGATATATATTATTGGAGTCAAGCAACTGACAGTTGAAGTAGATGCGAAATACATCAAAGGAATGTTAAAGGAACCTGATCTCCAACCAAGTAATGCCATGAACCGTTGGATACAAGGGATTCTAATGTTTGACTTTCAACTAGTTCATGTACCAGGAGTACAATTCAAAGGACCAGACGGACTCTCAAGAAGACAACACACCCCATCTGAATATGTTGAAGAAGATGAGGAATGGCTAGATGAGATAGCTCTCCTCCTCCGTATCAAACCCCATCCAAAAGCTAGTCCAGCAATAAATTATAAAGTATATGCACTACCTTCATCCACCGCAAAATATTTAACCTCCAATGAATTCTTGGAAAAAGTCAAAATCTATCTTCAAACTTCAGAATTGCCTACACTAACTAATACAGAATCCATCAAGAGATTCATAGCTCGAAGCAAACAATTCTTCATATACAACAATGACTTATTTCGACGAAACTCACCACATCCACCTCAAAAAGTAATTCTAGATTCTGTAACAAGACTATCAATCTTGAGTCAAGCTCATGATGGATTAGGACACAAAGGAGAACAAGCTGTAACAGACTTGGTCAAGTTACGATTTTATTGGCCACAGTTGAAAGCAGACATTCATTATTATGTCTCTTCTTGTCATCAATGCCAAGCCCGAAAGACAATTCGAATGCAAATGCCATATGAAGTCTCAGCGCCTGTGCGGATTTTTGAAAAGGTCTATATTGATGTAATGAAAATGCCACCATCCGGAGGTTTCGAGTTTATTGTGGCAGCAAGAGATGATCTGACAGGAGTAACAGAAGCAAGAGCTCTTAGACGACAGACTGCAGCCAACCTTGCAAACTTCTTTTGGGAACAAATATATTGCCGATATGGAGCAGTTGGGCGTGTAGTCACTGATAATGGATCTGAAGTCGAAGCAGGATTCAAAGATCTTGTCCGCAGACTAGGGGTGCCCCATGTTCAAATAACCCGATACAACAAACATGCAAATGGAGTTGTGGAAAGAGGACATTACACATTACGGGAATCAATAGTTCGATCATGCAGAAAACGACCTGATGGAACTCCCATGAATTGGCACCAAGCAATTAGTCTAGCTGTCTTTGCTGATCGTGTCACTATCAGCTCAGTCACAGGGTTCTCCCCTTTCTATCTACTTCATGGGACACATCCAATTTTACCGTTTGATTACATAGAAGCCAGTTTCTTAGTAACCGGATTTCACCCTAACATGGAGACATCTGAACTATTAGCGCTTCGCATGCGGCAACTAGAAAAGAGAGAAGAAGATTTAGCAGCCGCTGCCGAAACCTTGAGGCGAGCCCGATGCACATCTCGGGAACAGTTTATGAGAAGATATCATCACAGGATCCAAAAGAAAGTCTACGAACCTGGAGAACTGGTTCTCATGCGCAATAGTGAGATTGAAGAGTCATTAGCCAAGATGAAAACAGTCGATCGGTACTTAGGACCATATCAAGTGGTCAAACGCACACGCATGGGAAACTATGTACTTCAAGAATTGGATGGTGCCTTACTGCGAAATACTATAGCCGCTTTCCGTGTGATAGGCTATATTTCTAGAGATGATCCGGAGATTCCGCAAACTCCACCTATGACCTTTGAGCCAGAGAGCGAATCGGAATCAGAGCCGGAGCCGGAAACAGAAACAGAAACAAGCCCCTAAAAGGACAAACAATGTGAAACAAATGTGAGAACTCATTTGTCGACCCACTATTCACTTCATCAAAACACTCAAACACGACCTACATCATCACCATGAGTACCCGCGCTTCAGAAGAAATCACTCTGAAACAGATTCTTCAGGAACCCGTGATGATCAAAGGTAATCACAGATCATCAGGATATGCCTGAGTCACTAATAAATGAAATAGCCGCCGACACAGTACCAATTTGCAGACTGTCAACCGAGACATTGGATGGCGCAGTTGGAGGATCAATCCAACTACGTCAGGGACAAGAAAAAGATCGACTTCTCCCATACCTTGACATAGTCTCGGAAAATCGCATCAGAGTGGGAGATTGGTTACGCATCGAGAAGAAGAAGCAAATAAAGGTTGAAGAAATTATGGGATTCCGACGAGGCGATGTGCAGATCAGGATCGGAATTTACGACACATCAAAAAGTGCCTTGATCGACAACAAGCGCGTTTTCATTTCCGCAAATGACATCGTACTTCCCTTTCATTTATACTGGGGATATTTCAAAAGTACTATGTTTTGCCTTTCATCGGATGTCGATTATTAGCACTTGATTAGTTATTGACTTGTCTCAATTCTGGACTACGTTGAACCCCAAAGGAAAAGTAGCGTGAGAGTATGAATTGAGTCAGCAATATTGAGCCACTTGAATGCACCGACCAACAATAACTTTCATTTACAAATATTGCGACCATGCCTCTACAACATGTCTTTCATTATGCTCAAACACTCTGCAATCGATATACTCTCTATACCCAGACCTACGTGTCTGACGCTATTCCCGAGCTAGCCGAGTTCCGTTCATTTCTCTTCAATTACACAATTACAGAGAAGTTGCGTTTACCATGTGCGTACCACTAAGAATTCATGTCGCCTGCACTGACACATGAAAAATTAGATGGCATCAATGCTGTCAACACCGAGTACATGGAGGAGGAAGATGAATACGACGAAGAGGAAGAGGAGGACAGTTCCGATGATGACACAGTTGTTCTCGTGCAAGATGAAGATGACGACGAAGAAGTTCAAGTACGAGTCATTCCTCACCCAATTGCTTCTGAAGCACATGTCTTGGTGAATTGTGAAAAACCATCCCAGACATAAATGATTTAACAACTGGGCCAAAAGGCCACTATGCTGAAGCTATTCAGCACAGTTGTCTGGGTCTATATAAGCAACTCCAATGCCACAATGTGTCATCCAGATTGGACTGTGACAGTACCTCCCCGTTAAGGCACCAAGCCCTCGAGGTGCTAATGCTGACACATTTCACACCAGGGTGCCCAACCCTGGGCATCAGTCACCCCAGGATAAACTCCAAGGAGTGCGTCTATAGCAGGCCCCCAGGGGCCAGACCAAACCCCTGTCAGCCATTGGAACTGGGACCCGGCACCACCCGGGATTGAACCGCTGATGGGAGCTTCAGCATACTGTGAAAAACCCTCCCAGACATAAATGATTTAACAACTGGGCCAAAAGGCCACTATGCTGAAGCTATTCAGCACAGTTGTCTGGGTCTATATAAGCAACTCCAATGCCACAATGTGTCATCCAGATTGGACTGTGACATGAATGACCAACTGCAATCGACGATTTGTACTTTTGAAGCCATCCGACTACCTGTTGTCCACCGACACCAAATTTGCCTTGTTGATACCACTGCTAATCTCCATACCCAATCCAGGGTATATTTCGATCAACTTGGATTTGGACAAGTCAAGGGGATTGTAAGGGGACACTCCTATTTTCTCCTATTCCCCCTGTCCCTCTCCCTTCCTCCTCGTTCCTTTCTCTTTCCCTTCACCCCACGGACTCTTACATACATTCCTTTCGCTCCCTTTCCTTCCCACTTCCCTTCCGCCCACTCCCTTCACATCCGAGCCTTGTCCGGTGACTCCGAAGTCTTCCCGCACTTCAGACTCGCTCGGACTCGCTCGGACTCGTCTATACACCTTGGGGCTCGTCCGGGCTACTTCCATTCTCTTTCCCCACTTCATCTCCCTTCGCCCCTACTTCCCCAGGTCGCTGGCACGACTCCTGTACATTCCCCCTCCACTTCATTATCACATGTTTCCTCGTACCTTGTGATATTCGTTCGGACCTGTGGCTGGTGTACTGTACAGTTATTCCTTCATTCCTCCCACGCTACTACAGTATATACTTCGCTTCCTAGCATGGAGAATCCTTATCCTGTTCTCTTTGGATTCTCCCTCTGCTAGGTGAGCAGCTCTCTCATGTATTGTAGTTAGTCTTATTCATATCTTTGGATTCTCCCTCTGCTAGGCTCGCGCTGTCGGCCATCTTGAGGTTGCCCTTACAGCAGAACAGGATCTCCCATCCTGGCACCAGAGCCCTACGGAAAACGTCCTGCGCCACTCCGGACTCGTTCCCGACGTCTCTCCGGTTTTGCGGACATTCCGGACGCTCTCCTGCTACTCCCACCCACCTCTGAGGACCCAAGGAACTCCATCCCTCGCTCCCCTGACGACTCCGAAATGACGGGCGCTTCCAGCCAGATCCCGCCATCCGGACCAGCCGACTCAGGACCGGACTCCGAGACTTTGCAGACCTTGTGGGCTCAGACGTACGAACACCAAACCCAAATCAGTTCCATCCACGACACACTCGCCCGAATCGAAGAACTCCTCTTAACACCCCGTCCGATCACTCCGAAAACGACTCCGGACTCCGAGCCGAGGGGCACTGAAGCCTCCCAGCACGCCCCGAGTCGATCCGAAAACACTCCGCGTTCCCGTTTGAAGCCCGCCTCTCCCCCGATCTTCGACGGAAACCGCAAGGATGGTCGCGCATTCTACAACGCGTGCTCCATCTACTTCCAGCTCTGTCCGGACCACTTTCCGACCGAGCAGGCCAAAATCCTCTGGTGTCTCTCCTTCTTCCAGAAGGATCGAGCTAAGGAGTACGCGGACATGGTGCTCCGGAGTCCGAAGGATCCGTACTTCGAGTCCTGGGCCGCCTTCGCAACCGAATTCCGGACTCGCTTCCTTCCGGATCGGGAACGCGAAGCCGCCATGCTGAAACTGGAGTCCTCCCGGTACCACCAAGGCCGTCGGACTTTCCAGGAGTACCTCGACGAGTTCCGGGACCTTGTAGACCAGTCCGGATACTCCGAAGGCTCCAACATCACGATGAAGTTCCGCCGCGGATTGGACTCCATCATCCAGAGTCGCGTTGCCGAGTCCGCAGACTGTCCGGACGAGGACAACTTCGAGGAATGGTACAAGGCCGCGCAGCGGGTTGCTGACAACCGTGCTGCTAACCAATCCTTCCACTTCGGCGTGCACTCCGGTAACTCCGGACACTCCGGACCCCTCGTCCGACCTGTAGCCAACTCCGGAGTCGCTCGGACTCCTGCGGGCGTACTCCCTGCGCCTCGGACCCAGCTCCCGCCTCTGCAACCCCGTTTCCAACCTCCGTCTCCTCCGAAGGCTCTCTCACCCGGTGTCCCCATGGACGTCGACCACACCCGCTCCCGACCCGCCACTTCGCAGCTCTGCTACCGATGCGGCAAGCCCGGCCACATGTCCCGCGAGTGCCCACTCCGGTACGATGTCCGGTTCATGACCACCGAGGAGCGGATGTCCGCCATCGAAGATCTCTTGACCGCGGCCGACGTTGTAGAAAGTGCAGGGACTTCGGAAGGAATAGATGATGAGGGTACGGCCCCGGTTGAGGAATCGGACATGGCGGATTTTGTCCGGACCAACGAGTGATCAGTGCGACCTCGTTGGTGAATAACCGATTTGCTTGTCTTAGCGTAGACGAAATAGACGATCCCAATCACTCCGATGATTCGTCCGACGTTAAGCAAACGACTCCGGTTACAATCCGCACACTCCGAAGGTTTCGCCCGCAGTGGGAACGGCGGCTACCCAGTAGCTATAAGATCTCTGCGCTGCCCGGCAGGCTTTCGCTAGATATACCCGTTGAAGTGCAGAGCACGGATACACAACACCGATGTACCCTGCAGGCCCTGGTGGACTGCGGAGCCACCGGAGTCTTCATGCATCCGCGCTTTGCTGATGCCCATGGTTTCACCCGACGCAAGGAGTCCGTGCGACTCCGGGAGTGTCGTACGGGTCCGATGCCAAGGGTTGAGGAACTGCACTCGGACGATCTCCCGCAGCTTCAGGACTGCGAGGATGATGATGAGGACGATGAGGCTACAACTCCGGATGACTCCGGACTTGAGAATGGTGACCGTATCTTCGCGGCCATTCCTCCTCCGACTCCGGAGTACCTTCGGACTCTTCGGGAAGAACACGTCCGGGCTTTGGAGACGGTCTCGCAGCGCCTCGCATTGGCTTTCCAGCGTAACAAACCCCACGATCCTCGGAACAGCGCAGTCCCGGACTTCCTTCAGGAATTTGAGGACGTCTTCGCAAAGGAGTCCTTTGATGAACTGCCCATGCCGCGTCCGTGGGACCATGCCATCGAGCTACTGGACGGAGCGGAACCGACCTCTACCAAGTGCTACCCGCTGTCTCCGGCGGAGCAGAAACAGCTGGACGAGTTTCTGGAAGAAAATCTCCGGACTGGTCGGATCCGCCCCAGCAAGTCGCCCATGGCCGCCCCAGTGTTCTTTGTCAAGAAGAAGGACGGATCTCTCCGCTTGGTTCAGGACTATCGGAAGCTCAACAACATGACGGTCAAGAATCGGTACCCGCTTCCGCTCATCTCGGACTTGGTGGACAAACTCCGGAACGCTCGCTACTTCTCCAAGCTCGACGTCCGGTGGGGTTTCAACAACGTCCGGATCAAGGAGGGTGACGAGTGGAAGGCCGCATTTCGGACTACGCGCGGACTCTTTGAACCGTTGGTGATGTTCTTCGGACTGACCAACAGCCCGTCTACCTTCCAGACCATGATGAACGACCTGTTCCGGGAGCTCATTACGGAAGGTGTGGTCATTATCTATCTGGATGACATTCTGATCTACACCAAGACGCGCGAAGAGCATCGCCGGGTTCTCAAGCGAGTCCTGGAGATCCTCCAGCGGAACAAGCTCTTCCTCCGAGCAGACAAGTGCGATTTCGAGCAAACCAAGGTGGAGTATCTCGGAGTCGTCATCTCCGAGGGTAAGATCGAGATGGACCCCGTAAAGGTTTCCGGAGTCGCGGACTGGCCGACCCCTCGGACTCGGACTGAACTCCAATCCTTCCTCGGGTTCGTCAACTTCTACCGCCGCTTCATCAAGGACTACTCACACATCGCTCGGCCTCTCTTCGACCTCACTTGCGCAAAGGAATGGCAGTGGAACGACTCCGCTCAATCCGCATTTCTTCGGATCAAGGAGCTGATCACTTCGGAACCTGTTCTGGTCTTTCCGAAGGAGGATCGGCCATACCGGGTTGAAGCGGACTCGTCGGACTACGCTACGGGTGCGGTCTTGTCGCAGCTGGATCCGGATGATGGTAAATGGCATCCTGTCGCATTCTACTCTAAAAGTCTACAGGCTGCGGAGCGGAACTACGAAATACACGACAAGGAGATGCTTTCAATCATCCGGGCACTCGAAGAATGGCGGCACTACCTTGAAGGCGCGGAGACTCCGTTTGAGATCTGGACGGACCACAAGAACCTGGAGTACTTCATCAAGGCCCAGAAGCTCAACCGTCGTCAGGCCCGCTGGTCCCTATACCTCTCCCGCTTCGACTTCACTCTCCAGCACCGTCCGGGCCGGACTATGGGTAAGCCGGATGCTCTCTCGCGACGCTCGGATCACTCGGATGGTAAGGACGACAACAAGGATGTGGTTTTACTTAAGCCGTCCTACTTTGCTGTCCGTGCCACGGGTGTCACTCTTGAAGGGGAGGAGAAGGATATCCTCACGGCTATCCGGACTGGAGTGCGGGATGCGAAGTTCGAAGATGCAGTGGCAAAGGCGGCAGAGGAGTTGAAGAAGGTGCAGGGCAGTCGCAAGACAGTCCGGAGTGCGGAATGGTCTCAATCGGACGGACTCCTGATGTTCCGGGGTAAGATCTATGTTCCGGACTCACCGGACTTGCGTCGGACTATTGTAGCCCAGCACCACGACTCCAAGGTCGCAGGACACGCTGGCAGATGGAAGACCCTTGAGCTCGTTTCGCGCAGTTACTGGTGGCCCAACATGTCCCGGTACGTCGGATCCTACACCCGCCATTGCGACCTCTGTCTCCGGACGAAAGCCCAAAGGCATCCGCCAATGGGTGAACTCCATCCGCTTCCTATTCCGGATGAACGCTGGGATCGCCTGAGCGTCGACTTCATTGTCGAGCTTCCGGAGTCCGATGGATTTGACGCCGTCATGAATGTGGTCGACTCCGTAAGCAAACGCGCCCACTTCATTCCGACTCACACCACAGTGTCCGCCCTCGGATCCGCGAACTTGTACCTGCAGAACGTCTGGAAGTTGCACGGACTCCCTCGGTCCGTTGTGTCCGACCGGGGTCCGCAGTTCGTCGCAGAGTTCACCCGAGAGGTCTATCGGATGCTCGGAATCAAGCTGGCTGCATCCACTGCATACCACCCTCAATCCGACGGACAGACGGAGCGGACTAACCAGGAACTCGAGTCCTACCTCCGGATCTTCGTCGGAGAGCGTCAGGACGACTGGGCCCGACTCCTACCTATGGCGGAGTTCGCATACAACAACCGGGTCCATGCATCCACCCAGCAGTCACCCTTCCTCCTAGATACCGGCCGACATCCTCGCCTCGGGTTCGAACCTCATCAGCCACCGTCTCGGATGGAGTCCGCAAACGAGTTTGTAGACCGGATGAAGTCCGCAGTCGATGAAGCTCAGTCTGCGTTGGTCAAGGCTCAGAACGACATGAAGCGTTACTATGATCAGCGTCGGACTCCTGCTCCGGAGTACCAACCGGGTGACAAGGTTTGGCTGGACTCGTCGGATATCAACCTCGCCCGACCTTCCCGGAAACTCGGACACGCACGACTCGGTCCTTACAAGGTCGTCCGGAAGGTTGGCAAGGCGGCGTACCGACTCCAGCTCCCTCCGGGCCTATCCCGTCTCCATCCCGTCTTCCCTGTCGTCAAACTCTCTCCCTTCGTTCCGGACCCCATCCCAGGTAGACGCCCTGTCACTCCGCCACCTCCGCAGCTCGTTGACGGAGAAGAGGAACACGAGGTAGAAGAGGTCCGGAACAGCAGACGGTTTGGTCGGGTCCTGAAGTATCTGGTGCGCTGGCGAGGCTATGGTATTGAGCACGACTCCTGGGAGCCCGCGAGCAACCTCCAGCACGCTGCCCAGAAGGTCAAGGACTTCCACAATCGTCATCCGGATGCAGTACGCGTACTCCGGACGACTCCGACGACTCCTGCACCGCTCCGGATGACTCCTACAGCACTGGACCAGTCCTGGGAGCGTTGGCGCAGTCGGAAGGCTCCGGGCTCTGTGCAATCGTACTTCGACATCTTCTCGCAGCAATCCGGGGTTTCGGGGTTGGTGAATTCGTGGCGTGGCAGGCAAGAATCTCCGCGTCGGGTCGCCGCGACCTTGAAGGGGGGGTGATGTAAGGGGACACTCCTATTTTCTCCTATTCCCCCTGTCCCTCTCCCTTCCTCCTCGTTCCTTTCTCTTTCCCTTCACCCCACGGACTCTTACATACATTCCTTTCGCTCCCTTTCCTTCCCACTTCCCTTCCGCCCACTCCCTTCACATCCGAGCCTTGTCCGGTGACTCCGAAGTCTTCCCGCACTTCGGACTCGCTCGGACTCGCTCGGACTCGTCTATACACCTTGGGGCTCGTCCGGGCTACTTCCATTCTCTTTCCCCACTTCATCTCCCTTCGCCCCTACTTCCCCAGGTCGCTGGCACGACTCCTGTACATTCCCCCTCCACTTCATTATCACATGTTTCCTCGTACCTTGTGATATTCGTTCGGACCTGTGGCTGGTGTACTGTACAGTTATTCCTTCATTCCTCCCACGCTACTACAGTATATACTTCGCTTCCTAGCATGGAGAATCCTTATCCTGTTCTCTTTGGATTCTCCCTCTGCTAGGTGAGCAGCTCTCTCATGTATTGTAGTTAGTCTTATTCATATCTTTGGATTCTCCCTCTGCTAGGCTCGCGCTGTCGGCCATCTTGAGGTTGCCCTTACAGGGATACTCGCCTACAAAGGACAATATACATACACCATCTTTTGCTTTTATAATAAAGGAATCCGAATAGCTGGAGCTTGGGTTCCAGCACATTTCCTACGATTAGGTTGGGTTTCATGGTTTAAGTCTTGGATTGCTCTTCTCCGTAACCCATTTTTTCGAATAACTACAGTATACCGCTCCAGCCCAGCTATAATACGTTGCAAAGATTTTTGAATTTTGTTTATCCCCTTTTAGAAACTTACGTATCATTTTTTTTAATACACGACAATTGTGTTAATCTTACTTCTATCAAACACCATGAACCAAGTTCCACATAGCCGCGACCAGCGAATCACCCTTTACTACTCCGACGATGTCTCTGTATGTTACGCAGTAGACACCGGAGGAAATGGGTTGGCCATTCCGCTACTCAGCCAAGAGTTCACGCTAGGTGGAACAGTATTCAATCATCGGCCAATACGGACATGGCCATATGATTGTGGGTCTAGCGAGTCATCAACTCGTGTAGAAGACGCCCTATGGTTGTTGGGCATTGAAGCCGAGCTACCGACAATGGAAAACATCCACCTCCGAATACAACATCTCATCATTAACGGAGCCATTGGTGAAGTTTACACACTGTCACGCTACCCTCACACTATCAACCATATCCGCACCGCCTTCATCGTTGCACCTCAGCTTCATCGAGGTGACCTCATAATGAATGGATGCTTACGAGCACCGTTGACATTAGAAGACTTGGTCTTCCATCGCGACTTTGGATTTGGCAAAATCCAAGGAATACTTAGGGGAAAAGGTGATTTCGTACAAATCTTGTTTGCATTCCGATGGGGCTCCGAGCAATCAACTGAGGATGCATCCCTTGTCGCTATTTGGGTCCGGAATAACGCTATTTGTGTTAATTACCATGGACTCTGCGCAATTGTTCAGTACCGTATTGATTTCCCGGACTTCGCCTTTGCTTACATTCCAGAACAACGGTACCGAAATCGACAATATATAGTACTATCACCTTACGAGGATCATGAATAGTTACATTCATTAACGCCTCATGTTTTTAATTGATCTTACTATATGACTATGCCTGAAACATGTTGTTAATAAGTCGTGTCTTCACATGTTTTGTCACGTTTCATATTGCATGACTGACACGTGTTAAGGACGATAAATACCCCAGCTATTCTATGAGACTACATCAACACGACCAACACAAAGCCACAATGGACCACATCCAAACGAGATACTACGCCAGAGGACTCTGGGTAGAGAAGAATAATAGTGGCCTTGGAATCCGTTTCTTTTCGAATGAAATGGCTTTCAATGGCTTTCTATTCGAAAGCAAGTCCATATGGCGCTTTCCCAAAGATTGCCGCACATATATTGGACGCACCATCCCCACTGCCGATGAATCTATTCATGCGATCGGCCAAACTGTCCTGTACCAGGACATCACCATTCCCAATCTTCGGATTACGACTCATCTAGAACTCGCAAACCAGGAGTTTATAGAAAAAGTCACAATCCACGACCCTCCACCAAACTTAAAGCCAATACGAACATGCACCATCTCCTCTCCCATAATGCTTGAAGGCAGCACGGCTGCATCGGAGGCATTCCGAATACCTTTAACCCGTCAAGATATTCTCTACCATCGAGATCTTGGGTATGGGTACATTCAAGGAATCGTTCGGGGAGTAGGAACTCTGGCAGAGATTGCCGTGGCATGGAAATCAGACAAAGAGGAGTCGGATGAATGGATTATATGTGCAATATGGATCCCAGTGACTGCTCTGTGTCTATCACCTCAGGCACTGCCACAAGTGATTGAATTTCGTCAGGTCAATCCAGACTTTACATTGACTGTGATACCTGATACAAACCTACGTGTACGACATATTTTCAGTCTCTAATAGTTATATGTTCTTTCATCTTCTCGCAATCAGATTGACAGCTTGCAAATATAATGTTAAATTTGGAAGCTTGCCCAGGACATAACCGGGGACGGTTAAATTTTATGTCGCCTGCAGATGTCATATCGCAAAATTGAATATTGCATATATGAACATGTATTTGCACTCTTTTACAATCTGATTATGAAGACACTCTACTATAGATTCACAATTATCTTACTTTACTATATTTTATACCTTTTTTACAAATCTTTAAACCTCATTTGCAGGCATACTACAGTGGAGACAACAAATACCCCTATCCCCTGATGTTATCTTATCAACTCCTATCACAATCTGATACTGATAATCACTGAATTTCCCATGATCAAAACAGTGATTATCTCATTGGACGAAAGATGAGAAGCTATGCATGCTAATTTGGTTCATCACAGGAAGAGTCTATTCTTACATCTGACTCACTTTGACTCACTCTGACTCTGGATGAGTCATGAGAAGCTTCTAAATTTAGGAATGACTCATTGTGACTCACCTTGACTCACTGTGACTTCTTCTGACTCAACTTGACTCATTCTGACTTATTGTGACTCACTCTGACCCACTCTGACTTGGAATGACTCATACCGACTCACCCAGTCTATTTATAATGGACTATGAGTCATATTGAGTCACTAGCTTAGTAATACATCCCAATATGGTCTGATGGGATATAAATAAGACCAAACCTTGTAGAGTATATAAACCTCGGGCCGAAGTCCGATTAATAGACAATCAATTCAGAAGTTTAATAACTACAGCTCGAAAGCTCTCAGAGAAAGCCCTCTGCAGATTCTACAACAGAGTCTACAGTCTAATATAATCATTTGACATCTGACTAAGCAACGAGTGCAAAGTCAGACTATAGAGTGAACAAGAAGAGGAGGAATTCAGCAATACGAAATTGCTTAAGAGATTCCTCAAGTGTGACATCAAGTCATTTAGCAAGAGAACGATAGACTAGTCAAAAGTCTAGTCATTAGTCAGTCAGAAGGTCATATCAGAAGACCTATACTTCACACATCAAGCTGAATACTGGTGAGTCCTCAATTGAAGATACTAACCTTATCTTTTAGGACACCGGAAGTTTGACATACCTGAAGAAGCACAAGTATTTTTCAAGAAGGCATTCAAGAACAGTATCAGACAACTCTTTACAAAGGAGTGTTGCATATTGTATCTTACGAACCACTAGGTATCTACTTGATCTACAGAAAGACCCAGAGAGCCTAGACACTAAACTGTTAAATCAGTAAGTGTGTACGACACCGCGGCCTCCAAAGACTCTACCCACCTCGGCGCCAACGGCAAGCTGACTCCTGAAGAACGTCAACGGCGTTTCGACAACGAGCTTTGCCTGTTCTGCGGCGGCGCGGGGCACAAGGCGAACAAATGCCTCAAGAGTCAGAAAAAGGCCAAGGGCCGCGCTGCTGCCACGGAGCCCGCGGAAGACGCGGAATCCACCGCGCACATCTCTGACGCTGAATCGAAAAACTAACCGGCACCTCCGAGTCTCCGGCTCGTGATGGTTGCCCTCCTGTTCTATGGCCGGCAGTTTGTAGATTAAACGGTTCCGCGCTTTCCTCGCCTTCCGCGCTTCACTTACTACTTACTTCTAATTCGCTCTCGGACTCCCTCGCTCTTTTTCGTGCTCTCGTTGATTCTGGCTCTACCCATTGCTTCGTAGATACTATGTTCTCTCGTTCACATGGACTCATTACGTACCCTATAGCTCCCATTAAACTACTGCTCTTTGATGGTACTTCTAACAACTTCATTACCGAAGCTATAGATATCCATCTCCGGTTCCCGTCTGGCGACAATATGACCGTCACTTGTCTTGTGACTCCTCTGGATCCGTCTTGCTCTGTGGTTCTTGGATACGACTGGCTCTCCCGCTACAATCCGTTGATTGACTGGGCTCAGAGCAGCATCACCTTCCGTTCCCCAAATCTCGACACTCCTAGTCTAAGCGCTTGCGCGCCGTCCGCGGCGCGCGCCACCTCTTGCATTGAAGCACCTTCGCCTTCTACGACACCTTCGACTCCGACCTCGGCTCCGACTTCGTCCTCTCGACCTGACATCTCGCTCGTCAACGCGGCCGCGTTCCGCACCGCGTCCCGACTCGCGGGGTCCACGGTCTTCCAGATTATGATATGACCCGAAACTACCTCCGCCAGAGCTGCTGGTGTGGCTGATCCTGACCTCTCCGCGGTACCCGAGGAATACCACGAGTACGCGGACGTCTTTAGCAAAGGAAAGGCCGACACACTAGCGGAACACCGACCCTATGACCTCAAGATTGAACTCGAAGACGGCGCCGCGCCTCCGGTCGGCGCCATGTACTCGCTTTCGCAATCAGAGCAGCAGGCTTTAAAGGAGTTCATCGACGAACACCTCGGACTTGGATTTATACGATCCAGCAAATCGCCTCACGGCGCACCCGTTCTTTTTGTCAAGAAGAAAGACGGTTCCCTTCGACTTTGTGTCGATTACCGCGGTCTCAATCGCGTCTCGAAAAAAGACCGCTACCCCTTGCCCCTCATCTCGGATCTCCTCGACTCTCCGCGCAAAGCCTCGGTGTACACGAAGATCGACCTACGGCACGCGTACTACCTAGTTCGCATCGCCGAGGGAGACGAATGGAAAACTACGTTCCGGACCCGCTACGGGTCCTTCGAATGGTTGGTTGTACCCTTTGGGTTAACTAACGCGCCCTCCGCGTTCCAGCGTTTCATGAACGACATTTTTGCTGACCTCCTCGACGTCTATGTTATCATTTATCTGGATGATATACTAATCTACTCTGATAACATGGCAGATCATAAGAAACACGTCAAGGAGGTACTCCGCCGGCTCCGCAAGCACAAGCTCTACGCGCGCGCCGACAAATGCGAGTTCCACGCGGACACCGTAGAATACCTCGGTTACATTCTCTCCCCGCAAGGTCTCACCATGGACAACTCGAAAATCAAGACGATCCAAGATTGGCCGGAGCCGCGGAAGATCCGCGACATTCAATCTTTCCTAGGCTTCGCCAACTTCTACCGCCGCTTCATCCGCAACTATTCGGATATTGTGGTACCTCTGACCCGTCGCACGCGCAAAGGACTACCCTGGAATTGGGATCAGGCAGCGCGCGACTCCTTCGAAGCTCTGAAACGAGCGTTCACCTCGGCCCCCGTGCTTACGCATTGGGTACCGGATGCACCACTTGTCGTGGAGACGGACGCCTCGGACTACGCGCTCGGCGCGATCCTCTCCATTTACACTTCTGACGGTGAAATCCACCCAGTCGCGTTCCACTCACGTACCTTCAGTTCTGTAGAGCTGAACTATGACGTTCACGACAAGGAACTCCTAGCCATCTTCGAGGCCTTCCGCGTCTGGCGGCACTACCTCGAAGGTTCTGGTATGCCAATTGACGTGGTTACTGACCATAAGAATTTAGAATACTTCTCGACCACCAAGATTCTGACCCGCCGGCAAGCGCGCTGGTCCGAATATCTCTCGCAATTCAACCTCCTCATCCGCTTCCGTCCCGGAAGGCTCGGCTCCAAGCCTGATGCCCTCACCAGACGTTGGGACGTCTACCTTAGAGAGGGAGGTGACGACTATGCTACAGTCAATCCTCAGAATTGTAGGCCAATTTTCTCGAACGAACAACTGACCGCGTCTATCCGCGCAACGTATCTCTGGGAGCCCGCGCTCCGCGGCTCCGTCATCATGGATACACGCCGTGCAAGGATAGTTACTTTCACGCTAGGATTGATGAAAGTAATGAGTTAGTAAACTGATTATTCATTCCTTACTCTGAGTTAAAATATTGTGCACTGCCACCTTCAATACTTCGCCGGAGAGTAGTGATTAAGTTTCGGAGAAATAATAAACTAATATCTATAATCAATACCGTTTTTTCTTATATGTACTTATCCTTTCCTTCTTAGATACTCTGGGGCGAAGTAATGAATTCTAGATGATTCATTACTATTGATAAAAGTAGCGAAATAGTAACAAAGAGATAAAATGTAAACAAAGAATATTTCTTTACTTGATGAAAGGAGTAATGAAATAGTAACAATCAAATACATATAGAGTATGAATCGTGGGTATCTGGCGTGTGGTGTTGCTAACAAGCGCTCCTTTGTTCACACGCTGGAGTCATATGAGCGCGCACGTACGACTGTATGACTGCCGAACAACCAACTGGATGAGCAGCTGGATGAACCACTGTATGAGCCACTGTACGAGCCATTGCATGAACCGTCGCATGACCCAGTGTATGAGCTAATGTACGGCACTGGGGATGAACCACTGGATAAACCAAGAATAAAGGGATCATGCACGTGTGTTGAACGAACCACTTCACGTCCGTGGGATGAACCATTGCACCTTAGCTGCACTCGGATCCTGGGAACTTGTTGATGGCGTGAGAACTTACTGCACAAAGGAGCGCTTGTTAGCAACACCACACGCCAGATACCCACGATTCATACTCTATATGTATTTGATTGTTACTATTTCATTACTCCTTTCATCAAGTAAAGAAATATTCTTTGTTTACATTTTATCTCTTTGTTACTATTTCGCTACTTTTATCAATAGTAATGAATCATCTAGAATTCATTACTTCGCCCCAGAGTATCTAAGAAGGAAAGGATAAGTACATATAAGAAAAAACGGTATTGATTATAGATATTAGTTTATTATTTCTCCAAAACTTAATCACTACTCTCCGGCGAAGTATTGAAGGTGGCAGTGCACAATATTTTAACTCAGAGTAAGGAATGGATAATCAGTTTACTAACTCATTACTTTCATCAATCCTAGCGTGAAAGTAACTATCCGTGCACGGCGTGATACTGAAAAGTTACACGAAGATATTATTGCCGCTTACCTTTTAGATCCAGTCACTAAAGCTCGACTCGACAAACTTGAACCGCGGTGGTCACGCTCCGAAGACAACCTACTTCGCCTCGACGGCCGCGTCTACGTCCCCGACCACGGAGATCTTCGCCTCCGCGTACTCCGTTTCAAACACGATCACATCCTCGCTGGACATTACGGCCAGAACAAGACTATTGAACTCGTTCGCCGCGAGTATACGTGGCCAAAACTTCGCGAATACGTTCAACATTACTGCAAGTCCTGTACGACCTGTATGCGTAGCAAGCCCCAGCGTCACAAACCCTACGGCAAGCTGCAACAACTCCCCGTCCCCATTCGACCTTGGGATTCAATCTCTATGGATTTTATCGAGAAACTTCCGCCATCCCTCGGATACGACTCCATCCTCGTCGTAATGGATCGTCTGTCAAAACAAGGAATTTTCATTCCATGTCACGATACCATTACTTCGGAAGGTCTAGCTAAGTTATTCGTTATTCATGTCTTCTCTAAACACGGAGTCCCCGCGCACGTCACGTCTGACCGCGGCTCCGAGTTCGTCTCCCGTTTCTTCCGTTCATTAGGAAAAGGGTTAAACATGAAGCTCCACTTCACGTCAGGTTATCATCCTGAAGGTGATGGTCAGACGGAGCGTACTAACCAAACCCTCGAGCAGTACTTACGCGTTTATTGCAATTATCAACAGGATAACTGGGCTGACCTCTTGCCCCTCGCCGAGTTCGCGTTCAACAACGCTCCTAGTGTCACCACTGGAGTATCTCCGTTCTTCGCGAACAAAGGCTACCACCCCAATCTCTCCCTTAATCCCGACCTCGACCTCGCCTCGGCCCGCGCGCGAGACTTCGTAACCAACCTCGACGAGCTTCACCAAGAGCTGCGTACCGCGATGACCGAGGCGCAAGCCCGTTATCAAGGACCAGCTGATCGTCGCCGCGCCCCCGCGCCGGACTTCAAGGTCGGCGAAAAAGTCTTCGTGAAGGCCAAATTCTTCCGTACCACGCGCCCCTCGCACAAACTCGCGGAGAAATTCCTCGGTCCGTTCGAAATCATTCACCAAGCCGGACCCTCGTCTTTCACTATCCGTCTCCCGGAAAATCTCCGCGGGGTCCACCCCGTATTCCATGTCTCTATGCTCGAACCCGAGACGCCTAACACAATCCCTGATCGCGTTCAATCCCCTCCTCCTCCCATTGAAGTCGATGGTAACGACGAATTTGAAATAGCTGAAATTGTAGACTCGAAAATCGACCGTCGACGAAAAGTAAAACTTCAATACTACGTTCGATGGCTCGGCTACGAGCACACCGATGAAGAATTCTCGTGGCTCTCCGCGGACGAACTCGGGAACGCGCAAGAACTCGTTGCAGAGTTTCACTTGCGCTATCCTGACAAGCCCGGACCCGCGTAGCGGTCCTTCATCTCTTTTTCCTATTTCTCTTTCCGCGTAATCCGCGCTTCTACTTATCACTCTTTCTTCCCCCGCGCAACTGCGCTTGTATATTTGTAGATATTCTCCGTCGCGCGTACCGCGCATCCCATCATTATCTCCCACTACCGTCTCCGCGCGTCTCCGCGCATCCCCAACAACTCTACATACTACGAGCCGCGCGTATCCGCGCTCCATCACAAACAGCTCCCTCGCCCGCGCGCATGCGCGCACCCCACCAACAGACCCGTGTCTTCCGCGCACCCGCGCTTCACCACTTCTTCCCTTACTCTCCGCCCGCTCCGCGCATCCGCGCACCCGCTCTCTCTTATCCATTCCACATTACTTCTATTCGTTTCCTTCTCCTTCTGTGTTCTCTTACGGTTACTTCCTTTGTTACTATATTTTCCTGACTGATTTCCTCACACGTAGATTACTCGTCGGACAATTTAGATTACAACAAAAAGAAACAAGATCCCAAAAGAACAAAAAGGACAAGAAACTAGATACAAGTAGATATAATTTTTTTTGAGCCGCGGCTCGACGCGGCCCCGCGCTCACTCCTCCTCGCTACTGTCCTCCTCGCTCGTCTCCGTCTCCTCCCTCGCCCTTCCTTTCCCCTTCCTGTCCCTTCCTTCCTCCTCTTCCTCTTCTTCCTCGTCCTCGTCTTCCTCGTCCTCGTCCTCCTCGTCCGTTGTCCCCGCGTCACCCGCGTCGCCCGTGTCGCTTGTGGACGGAGCCTTCGCTTCGTCAACCTCCATCCTCCCCTCCGCGCTCTCCGACCCGTCCGCGCTCGCCGACTGGATCCTCTCCAGAGACTTGGCCCAAGACATTTTCAGCTCGCGATCGCGCGCAGCCAGGTCCCCGGCCCCCATGACCTCCGTCATCCAGCGTACCATCTTCGCGAGCTCGTCGACTTTGCCCTCGAGGCGGTGGATGGCCTCCGAACGGTTGAGACTAGCCACCGACAGGTCGAATACCTGGGCGGCCACCTCGCCCAGCGCCTGCGCCACGGAGGGCTCCGCGCTCACCGCGGGCGCCGCGCGCGCCACGGTTCCGCAACGACCATGCCGCTGCTTACATTCCCAGCAGGTGCGCGCCGCCTTGGCGCTGCGGGTAAGCTATGTCAGTCACGGAGTAACAGCACAGAAAAAAAAAAGAGAGACACTTACAGTCGGGTATGGCACTCCGTGCCGCGCTGCACGCACCCGAGGCAGGGCTCGTCGCGCAGCGGTCCTTTGTCCGCATCCTTCGCCTCCGCGGTCGCCGCCGCGGGCACCCTCGCTCGCGTCTCCTCACGCTCCCGCGTCCCAGGACCCGTGCTACTCCCCGCCACCGCGCTAACGACTTCCTCCGCAACTTCGTCTTCATTCTCGCGGCCGCGTCCCCGCGTCGCGACATAGTGCGCGACGGCCGCTTGAACGCGCGCGTCCTCCGCGGCTTTTCGTCTCCTCCGCCGCTCCCGCCGCCGCAACCGTTCCTCCTTCTCCAACCGCGCGTCGGCCTCTGCGACGGTATCGTCCTCCCGCCGCCGCTTCTCCTCGCGTCGCCGCCGCTCGTCGTTGTTGGTGTTGTGGTCGCCGTCGCCGGAGTCGCGCGCGCGTTTGTAAAGAGGAGCCATTGTTGCCTCGTTCCCCCCGCGGTTCCGCCCCCTTTTATACTCCTGACCCACCTCGCCTCCGCGCTTCTCCTGCTCACGTGCGCGCAGAGGCTGACTCACCACGGACGCCATGACGCACAGACCGCATCATCACAACCTCATCCGCGCGTCATGGGCGTCTAGGCCTCTATGGGTCTCGGCCTTAAAGGGGAGGTACTGTTATAGGCGCATCCGGCGGGCCCCTTAGGGGCTACTAGGGGCACGCTCACGTGCTTTCCGGCTATGGACTCGGGCCGCGCTCACACGCGGCTACACGGACTCGTCACGGACTTTGGACTTAGACACATTTTCGAGCATGCTGTATTTATTGTACCCGGACTCGGACGCGCGGCTACCGCGTGTTCCTTAGTATATAGTCTTGTACAGTACCTACAGTTACCTTAGTTCGAATATTAGTTCCTTCTCCGCACTCGCATCCTCGCCTCTCCTTGAGGAACCTCTCCCCTTCTCCCCTCGCCTCCGCTCGTACCCTCGGTACCCGCGTAGGACTCTCCCCGAAATCCAGGGCACGCAAGAGTGTGGGAGGCGCAGCCAGTAGCTGAAGCCAAGCCCGTACGTACTCGCTCCCCTCGTTTCCCTCCGCGTCTCTACGAGGAACCGCGCACCCGCGGGTCCGCGTAGCCCCGAGCCCCCGCGAGTGTGGCTCTTAACACGTATCCACAATAATAGTATCTTCCACGGCACTAAGGCGCTGTTTGATGAAGATCTATTACCGAAGTGTCCTACGGCTAACAAGCCTAAAGAATACACACACGGTGACCATCATGATAGTGATGATGACGATCAACCAGACCATGGTACTGGACCAACGGGTGGAGATGGAAATGGAGGACCACCTCCTTCCAGTCGCTCCGACGATAGTGATGACAATGATGACCACTTCCGCCGTGATGAGCCCCCCCGTGCTCCTTCCCCTAATCAAGACGGTCCTCAGGATGATCAACCTGAGAATCGCGCTCCTTGGCCAGCGGGATATCCTCCAGTAGACCCGGATCAAATGAACTTTGAACCGAGGCAGGAAGATAACAGGGAATTTGAACGTCTACCAAGACGAAATCCCTTCAGGCTCAAGAAGCATTATGAGAAACCAGACAATGTATACAAAGATCCGGGAGACAGACGTCTACCATCTGAGATACAAAGAGACGTTGAAAGGGATAGGACTTGGCGACGACAAGTTGGGGATAAAGAACCAGGTAGCTCCCGGTTACCCACTTCTACGTCACGCAGGAGAACCCGAGCTCCTCGCAACCAAGTACCTAAACGTAGCATCCCGGGGAATGAATTCCCTCCGTCCGATCCCAATGTCGATAAAGACTGGGAAATGTCTGGTGGTGATGCGAACTTAATCCGCATTACTCAGGAAGGGGGAGTAAGTCTTATGAATTTCCTGCTTTCTAAAGCGGTAGAAGATTCTGAGACAGAGTATGGATCTGTGTCAACCCTGATGACAAGCAGTTCAGATCCTCAACCCGATAACGTCCGGGAATGGACATACCATGACATTATGCGACTGCCGCATGATCAACGAAAACCATGGATTGATGCTTGCCATGAGGAGCTTAAATCGCTCCGTGAGCGTCAGGTTTTCAGTCTGGCACGACTCCCAAAGGGTCGAAAGGCAATCAAATGCCGATGGGTCTTTGACATTAAGTCAGATGGCCGTAAGAAAGCTAGGCTTGTCGCCAAAGGCTTCTCACAACGAGAGGGAATTGATTTCAATGAAATCTTCTCGCCAGTTGTTAGATACGAGACTTTCCGCATGCTTCTTGCACTAGCTGTGCTTGAAAAATGGCATATAGAAGGCTTAGACGTAAAAACAGCCTTTCTGTATGGGAAACTCGATGAGGAGCTCTACATGGAACAGCCAGAAGGCTTTCGAGTTCCGGGCAAAGAAGACCATGTTCTCCGCCTATGGCGTGCCCTGTATGGACTCAAACAAGCAGCTCTTTCCTGGTGGAAAGAACTCTCCAAGTCTATGGAAGAGCTTGGATTCAAACGTGCATCCACTGATAGTGGAGTATTCATTTACCATCACAAAGGCTTGATTGTTATTGCAATCGTCTATGTTGATGATGCACTATTTTGTGGCTCTAACCGGCAGCTTGTGTTAAAACTAAAAGCCGCGTTTATGAAGCGATGGGAATGTCGCGATCTCGGCGAAGCCAAAGAGTTCCTTCGTATGCGAATTCTTAGGAAAGGCTCCAAGATCTACATAGATCAAGAAGCCTACTTGCAAAAAGTTCTCAGGAGATTCAATCTCTTGAACGGCAAGACCGCCCGAACTCCACTTCCCATGGGATACAAACCGCAACCCCACAAGGGAACTGTGGACCCCATGCTTCGATCAAAGTTCCAACAGGTCATTGGATCTCTGTTGTACATCATGCTAGGAACTCGTCCCGATATTTCCTATGCAGTGATCAAGCTATCTCAGCAAAGTGCTAATCCCTCCAAGGATCACTTGGAAAAAGCATTTTACATCTTGCGCTACCTCGCAGGGACTCCGAATTATTCCCTTTGCTTTGAGGATGAGCAAGAAGGATTACTTGCGTACACAGATTCGGACTGGTCTAGTCCAAGATCTACGACCGGATACTTTGTTCAACTAGCCGGTGGAATAATTTCTTGGCAATCACATGCTCAGAAAACCACTGCGCTATCATCCACTGAGGCCGAATACATGGCTCTGTCTGACACCTGTCGACAAATCATGTGGATAAAGAATCTCTTCACAGAGATTGGAATGGACATCAGCCGTATACCAATCTACGCTGATAACCAGGGCGCAATTTTCATTGCATCTAACCCTGTGTCTGATAGACGAACTAAACATATTGATATCCGCTATCACTACATCCGTGATCGCGTTGAGGCCAATGACGTTCAACTATTCTTTGTCAACGGCGCAGAGAATCCTGCCGATATGTTTACCAAAAATCTTGGTTATCAAAAGTTCGAGCTATTCAGGTCCATGCTAGGAATCAAATTCTTTGATTCTACACAATCCGCTTCGAAGTTCAGAGGAATATCTTAGCGAGGGGGAGTGTTGCGCATGCACCTCCACATGACCATGACAAGCAGCTCATGTGTCATACCGCAGTCCGCAGTAGAACTTCATAGAAGGTCTTACTAATGACGTGAGTCATACCGACTCGTACTGAGTCATACCGACTGGTATTGACTGCGGATATCTATTTATATCTTAGGTAGATTACAGTATATAAGGAGCCTGTATCCGTCTGCAATCTACTAAGTGCTCTACCCCAGAGAACTACTAAGTGTGTGCCTCAAGCCTACCTAGCTACAAGTAGAACTAGCTTTATAACCAGTGAGTAGACATTAGTCTTTCACTCAGCGCACGCTCGTCCTCCCCGTTAGGGTTGATGGACAGATGCTCGCTCAACATGGCTTTCTCAGAAAATAACGTCTTCGTTGGATGCTATGACTCAGTAGCAATGTGCGCTCGTATAGAGAAGGGCTGGGATTTCAAAGTCATCAAGTCTTTTGATGATTCCGTCGATTCAGTGGAAATATCAGGGGATGGTTCAAGGTGTGCAACTGGTCATACCGACGGTTCGATTCAGTGGTGGGACGGAGAAAGGAGAGGGGCCGTAGAGAGTGTGCCCCTTCAGACGATGAAGCCGGAGGAAGAACACGATGCAGTGTACATCGTCACAATTTCTGCTGACAAGCGCTTTATTGCATCTGGGTCGGCACTTGGCATCATTCATATGTGGGACCCAGAGACGGGCCAGGATGTGCATGGGAAGATGAGGGGTCATACGGGTTGTGTCAATGAGGTCGCTTTCTCGCCAGACGGATCATACCTCGTTTCCGGCTCCGACGACCACACCATCCGATTATGGGACACAAGCAATGGCCGGGAGCTGAACATTATGAAGGAGCATGGAAGCGGCATCTGGTCGGTCGCTTTCTCTCCCAGCGGGAAAGAGATCATCTCAGGATCGCGCGACACAACGGTCCGCATTTGGGCTACAACTTCTGGGCAGTTGTTGAAGACGCTGAAGGGGCACACGGATTTGGTCTATTATGCAACCTTCTTCCAGAATCAGAACTTCATCGCATCGGGGTCCTGGGACAGGACCGTTCGCGTGTGGAATCCATCGTCCGGAGAAACACTGATTGTGTATGATGCTGGGAGCCCTGTCCGTGCTGTGGCCTTCTCTGATGATGGAAAGAAGGTCATTTCAGGTTGTGACTACGGTGATGTTCAGATTTGGGACATCAGCTTTTTGCTTTAGATACCATATTACGATCTGTTTCTCGTACACTGGTGTAACGACACTGTAAATCTTAGGATTTGTATCGTATTGAATGATTATAAGCACAGTATTCATCCAAGCCTTGTGTAGGTCGGAACCGCGGTCGCGGGAGACTACGAAGACGGTATCGTGCTCATGATGGGCCCATTAGAAAGATTCTCAAATGCGCCCCCATCAATTCTCCCGCGATAGTCAATTAGAGGGTATTAGAGAGGTCGCCCTGCGTCAAGCCGGGGTATAAATTGATCACAAGGGAGGGATAACGATGATTATTTTCGGACTGAAGTTGGGCAAATCGTTAATGAACTTGGAATTTCATTGACGAAGACCATAAGCAGAAGTCGTACGGGCACTTACTTACCTCCGCAAACCAGTAAAAATGTACTTGTGAAATGAATTTAGACCACCGTCTGGCTCTGTCAATATGAATACCGGCTCTGCAAGAATACGATTCATGCTAGTTCATCGGGCAGCCCTACAATTATTCGACGTCGATCATAATGCATAACCGCTGCGGAGGACGCGACATATCAATCGAAATTCTGCGAGAGTGATTCCACACCACATTGCTGTATCGGCCAATGACATTATTGACATGCTAGACCGGGCCGTGAATTTGTGGACAATTTCTCAGATGAGTCTAGGAACCACAAATTAGCTAAGGGCAATTCAGAAGTCGCTGGTCGTATCTTCATCGTGGTGAACTCGATAAATCGGGAACCTGCTTCACGACCACTGATCATCGATCGACGATGGTTCGCAAAGACGGGATCGTATATAGCAAAATTGAAGATGAAGTGAACAGGTACGCTCTACCCTGCTCTACCCCATCGACGTGTCGGGAGTAGATCGAGGAATAGTTGCCAGAGCCAAGAAGTGTTTCAAAATTTGGTTGAATGTGAACAAGTGCCTAAGTGCTTCGGGGGCCTGTTTGTACATGTGTTTGTCCTCCGTTGTCCTTCACCGTAGACGTCTTTCAAGAATACGCTGCTGTGCCACCCATTTCACTACTGTGTCAATTGTGCCTCAGCGCCAGCTCAGCGACCACCCAGATTGCGTGGCGGAGTTCCAGAATGGCTCGATTGTAGTTTAGCGTTTTCGGGGTACGAATCAATGTATTGCTGTTCGCGACTTATCATCTTCCAAAATTTCACCTATCGCTGGGGTGCTCTCGTTGCGCGCGATTTCGACGACTGGATCGTCGGAATCGGGAGGCTGTGGCTTGCTGGCAGCGCGGTCGAAGGTGGCGTTGCGGGTTGCGGAAGATATTATCAAGGTGCGTCCGCACGGTTTTGCAGCTCGAATGTCGAGCTAACACGCACAACTGGCCGGCCATGATGTCAGGATATGGAATTTGGCCGTTATCGTAAGCCATCTGGGCGACATCCTGCGCACGTCGCCACCCTGTGTGTCGCCGCCCAGTGCGTCGCCGCCCACCCCTCAATGCTGCAATCGTCCGCTCCCTTCCCCATCCCAGCATACGCTCCATGCTTTCCATACGTGACCGTCGCCCCGCGGCATTCTCGCATTCCCCATTTCACGTCGCCAAGCGCCGAGTGCTGGCACGCCGCCCTCTTTTCCCCTTTCTCCCGTTCTCCTTCACTCACATAACTCGTTCTAGATGGCAATCTGTGTTCCCTTTAGGCAGGTCAAATATCAACTCGTTTCTTTCGCCGTCGCTTACTCTTTACGA
Organism: Pleurotus pulmonarius; assembly: GCA_012980535.1. NCBI lineage: Eukaryota > Fungi > Basidiomycota > Agaricomycetes > Agaricales > Pleurotaceae > Pleurotus > Pleurotus pulmonarius. Next base: position 680,429 of record SJKF01000013.1, read on the forward strand.
TCACCCCAGGCGGAGCTCATCGCCTCACGATGGACGGCGAATACAAGGGTTATTTTATGCCCAAAGGGTCCACCGTCTTCTTGAATACTTGGTGCGTTTCCAAACTCGCGTCGTTGAAAAACAATTACACATTGTTTATCTCTAGGGAACTCTTGAGAGACGAAGAATACTACCCCGATTCCGATACGTTCAATCCAGAAAGATTCCTGAAGAATGGGGACATCAACCCCAAAACTCTCGACCCGATCCCGAACTTCGGATTCGGGCGAAGGTGCGTCCAAGATTGCCCTTCCATCCGAGCCTTCTCCGTATATCGTGACTCACCTACATCGCATAGGATATGCCCCGGCCGCTTCTTCGCTATGGACTCGCTTCTGATGTCCATCGCGTCGACTCTGTGTTGCTTTGACACCACTAAAGCAAAGGACTCGCAGGGTCGGGACGTCGAACCGGATGTTCGGTGGGATCCTGGGTTTACCAGGTGCGTTTGGCAGACCCGTATCTAATGACATGCGGCACTGATGGATGATAGACACATTATGCCGTTCGAATGCTCTATCACGCCTCGCTCTCCTGAAGCCGTTAAGCTGCTTCGCGGTTTTGAGTCCACGGAAAAGGCGGTGCTCTGCTAACGCTTTAGCATTATTATGTTATGTAGGTGTGAATTTCTCGCATGAGCTCGAATCGCTTCGTCTTACTTCCTAGTAGAATGAGAGAGAACACTTTGGCGAGGGCTTCAACTATGACTAGCTCAGTTCCCTTTTACTACGTAAGTCGAAGACCATCTTATTAGCCAATTCACGTCACTTCCACCCGTCGAGCAATGCCTATTCTGGGAAGACGACGGTGACGATGACGAAATCAGGTAACACTGCAGGCGATATCGTGAGGGACAGACGATGGCCAGTCTGTGGTTCAGCTGCGGATTCTCCTTTACGGGCGACGATAATGTGTGGTATGTTAGGCGATGATATCCTTACTTCCGCAATTGAACGTTTGTAAACCCTTCCCTTTGCTCGCCATCCCTGATCGTCTGACTGCATAAAGAAGCTGAGGAGGCCAAAACTAGCGACACTGTACCAGAGCAAACGCATTCGGAAGCACCAGCACAGGACGAGTGGCAACGGCCCATTACGAAGTTCCTCAAGTACACATCATCCGTTTCGCGAAACGGATAGCACAGGCTTCTCTCCGACGTGCACCGCTTTCCTCGTCAACTTCCTCCTCTTTAACTTCAACGGAACGACAAGAACTACTAAGCAATATTATCCACATCCCACCAGCGCTCCACACCTCGACGGAGGATGTCGATGCAACCTCATCCGGGCCAATGGTATTCCGTCCCCGGGATGTCCGAACCCCTTCGAAAAGGGGTAAAGGGGGGTGAAAGCGTAAGGGAGGCAGGCGAAAAGGCGCGTTCGAACCTCGTCCTCTCTGAATCACTCGTACGTATATGGAGCTCGACCCCCACCACCCCCTCCCAATACCCACTAAACGTGAAGTGTGCACACTCACCAAAATTACTGACCAACCCTCAGTCCGTCTCACACCAGTCACGCTCCTCGACTCGGACGGAAGCAAATCGACGGAGGCAAATGCTAGGCCCCCTATCGAGGCGACGTGCGGAACGGAAGCAATTCGTCCAATCAAACACTCACGGAACGAATACTCGGATGTTGACGTGAAGCGGGTGTGTTTGGGCGCGGGATGAGTGCAGACTCCGGAGATGCAGGAATAGGGGTATGGGGGTATATATACCTCGCATTCCTCTCTACTTCTTCACTAACACCCCTCATCTACTACCACTACGACGAGACAGCAAGAACATTTATCATCATGCCACATATATCGCGACGACTTAGCAAATTCCTCTCATCGCGCAAGCACGTATCTGAGCCGGCGACAACTCCTCATGTAAGTTCCATTCTTCGACCTCTCCATGACACTTTATTCATCATGTTTCTCAAAGGTCGAAATCCCTGCCCCCATCGACAAGACCCAGCGCCTCGCTGCCCAATGCGCAGAGTACACCACGCGCTACGTCAAATCCTCACCATCCCACTACCGCACCCCCACATTCCCCACCCCCACCACCGCCCTCGAGCCCTTCATCCACGCCCTCCTCACCACCTCCGACGCGCCCCTCCTCACCACCGTCTACGGCACACTCGCGCTCATGGGCTGGCTCGCCGAGGCCGGGGCGTGCAGGAAGGCCTCCTCGTCCCCGCACCACTTCTTCCTCGCCGCGTTCGTCGTGATGTCGAACATGACGTGGAATACAGCTTGGGACGATGCGCCGTGGGTCGCGCGCACACATGGTCTTGTGTCATCGGACGTAGTGCGCACCATTAGGCGCGAGGTCGAGGACGCGCTGGATGTGGACGCGCGCTCGCCGTGGGATGTGTTGGATGGGATCATCAATTCCGAGCTCAAGAAGCCCACCGTATTCGCCGAGCGCACGCACGAGGTGATTCACTTCGACCCCACGTGCAGCGCGTACTGCGAGACCGTCGTCACGCGATATACGACCGGAAAGACGACCACCGCGGTCAAGATATGCTATTTCTACAAGCTGAAGATGGTGGGGGACAGAGCGGTGCCTATTTCGTCGCAGCCTTGGGCGTCGAAGCCATCACATGAGACGTACCGTCTCAGATAGTGTAGCTGCATGTGCTTAGCACATCACGGACACTTCATTCTACTTACTCTTATCACGCTCTAGATTTACGGATGTTGCATGGACAGACTTGCTTACTTGTGTACTTTGCTCTTGTTTTGATATTTTGTGAAACAATGCATTTCATTCTCTTGCGATCTTCGTCACGGGTGTTCGATTGTTTTAACCTTCTCGTGCAGCTGTTTTCTATGTACGCTGCATGAATGGATGAAAAGAGAGGCAGAATCGCCCAGATTTGTTTGCGCTTATTACTAGAAGAAGGATGATCATTGATGGCGATAAGCCAACCGTCCCACAGTCCACTCGATCTCCCAACACTCCTTGATTTGCATTTCGACCTTGATGTCTCTGAACATCCGACTCCGAGCCATTTTCTTCTAGCATTGTCGGCATCCGATCGTCTGCGTTACACCTGCATTGGAGTAGGAGAAGGTGGAGCATGGACTGTAATTTGTAAACATCGTCACGAGAGAATTCGTGCGTCTCCTTCCCTTCATGCCTACTCCCTGTCCGCGACCTTCTAAAACATACATCACAGACAGAACGGGTCTATGCTATTCTCGGTACCCATGCTAATCCATGTATGCCTTAGGCCTGTGCAGCAAACAAAGCAGGGATCTGGGCGCTTCTCCCTTTGATGTCGATTCCTCGCTCCCCTTTCAAAGCTCGACATTACGGCGCTGTCTGGGCATGCCTCGCTAGGATGTCTCAACATCAATGCCAACGAGGTATGTTCCACCTTCGTTCAAACCTGTAGCCCTTCATAATCCGGCGCGATAGACATCTTAGTTCGGTGTGGCGCACGCCGGCGGACCACCAATCCCCGCTCGCCTTCGTTCGGGCCGTGATCGCGTGATCCATCTCAATGCGGTCTTCTCCATTGTCGTTCCACCTTCACCCTCCAAATCGTCGCCCACGATCAAGACTCTTCCCCACAGCGTCACTACATGGCGACCCATTGTGCACCTCAGCGTCAACTCAGCGATCACCGAGAATGCGCCGCGGAGTCTCGGGTTTGACTTAACCGTTTACATGGTGCGTAGTCGACTGGATATATGCTCCCTAGCTTCGCTTGGCTAACTATCACCCTTCATTGCGCTTGCTTCAGAGTGCTCTCGTTGGGCACGATCTGGACGACTACACCGTCGGAATCGAGGGGCTGTGTCTTGCTGTCAGCGCGGTCGAAGGTGGTGTTGGGGTTCGAGGAAGATGTTGTCAAGGTGCGTCCACGCGGGTTTTGAGCTCGAGCGTTCGAGCTCATGCATAGCACAGGCTGGACAGGGTATACCTCCACATCGGAACATGGGGTACAGCCGTCATCCTTTCAAGTCGGGCCATCAAAGCGACATCCTGCGCAGGTCTGCACGCCCGTTCGTCGTCGCCCAGCCCTCAAGCCTCTGCTACCATTCCTCATGCCAGCATATGTTTTATGCTTTCCGTATCTGATGACAGCCACGTACGCATTTTCCCATTCCCCATTTCACGTCGCCGGGCGCCAAGTGCTGGGGCGTCGTCCTGCCACTCTCCTCGTAACCATCGCGTCGAGACGGAGAGCATAACTTTCCTGCATCGGCTTCGCGCTGATGGAACGACGAGAAGACATCAAACGAATCGTACCAACGCTCCACCATATGACGGGCCTCCCTACCTCATCCCAACATACCTAGCCGCATCACCAGGCGATACCCGAACCCCTACCCAAGGGGGGTAAATGAGTAAAGGGCAAGACGGAGATTCGCAACTAGCTGCCGAAATCGAGGTCACAGTCACATTAGAGCCTCGTCCTCTCCAAGTCATTCCTATGGACCAAGTATTCCCGTACGACTCGAACGATCACAAAGGCTTGCGCCAGCTCTCGTCACTTCGAAGCAAAAGAGTCGCGCGCGGTTCAACGGGAGCAAATCGACAGAGGCAGATTACCAGACCCCTGTTGGCGCGTGGAACCAGTCGTCCAAGCAGACGACCGCGGGTACGCCAGACAGCAACGACAGATGGAAGATGCCCCAAATGCGAACGAAATTCCCAGATATCGAGCGCGCGCCGTCGAGTGCGGGACAAGTGCGACCGCCAGTCCAGGGCGCGGGCAGAGGGCAGAATGCCCTCCGTAGCACAACGACTGCGCGAAATATGTTCCGCTCCCCAGAGTACTGGCGAGAAGAGTCAACCTCCTCAGGTAAATCGCACTTTGAGCCTCGGGACTCTACGCTAACTAATTCACGCAGAGAGGAGTCTAGACTGTACGCCCATGTCGATGAGATACAACTGCTCGCTGCCAAATGCGCAGAGTACACCGCGCGCTACGACTAAGACAAATCCACCCCGTGCCACTACGGAACCCCGAGCTTCAGCACTGCTGCGGTCGACATCGAGAGCTTCATCTACCACTCGTGGGGGTGGATAGCTGAGTCGGGCTTGTGCAGGGAGGCCTCGGAGTCAGACATTACTTCCCCCTCGCGACGCTCCTCGGGATGACCGACATGACCTGGAACAATGTCGGACGACGAGCCTTGGGGTGCACACGCCGACCGCCGTTACGGAGCGTACGCATATACCTCGATCCCAAGTGCAGTGCGTACTGCGAGGGCTGTTGTCACGCAGTACACGCCCGGGAAGCTCACCGCTGCAGTCTTCTTCAAACTGACGACGGCGGGGGGTGCCAGGCCTCGCTGTTGGCGATTCCCGCGTGCACGCGTTCTCCGCTTCCCTGTGACTGTATTGTTGTTGCTACAAGTGCCGGTGCGCCGTCCTGCCACTCTCCCCGTAGCAATCGTGGCGGGGACGGAGAGCGAGGGCCTCCTGCAGCGGCTTCGCGCTGACGGAGTGATGAAAAGACATCATTAGAATCCAAAAATCCACCAACGCCCCACCGTGTGGCTGGCCTCCCTGAAAAGCTACGTACCTCGCCCCATCGCCGCCCACCTGACGGTGTGAGAGGGGGGAAAGGACGTCCGCCGCTGTGCGCAATCACGAACGTAGATCCATCCTAATCAGATAAGTACTACGCAATTCGGACGATGTGGAGTTATTGAATTATTTATGGTCGGTCATCGCTAGGCGCACGCGCGTAACTCTGATGGGTGTTTGGAACACTCTCAAAGAATCGCAGAACAGGAATCATCGGTTCGAAAGAACTCGCTACCTCTGGTCTAATGCCGCAGGGTCTGGAGGAATGTCAGTCCGCTCTAAATGTTGAGGGTGTTCCAGAATGACTGTCCCACCCGCGGAGCCTGTTTGAATTGGATGCACGTATCCACCAGTAGATCGAGGGTGCTCTCTACTTTCGAATTCTGGACACATCTAAGACGTTCTAAACTCCTTGCACATGTTCCCCTCAGGCTGGCCTTCGATCATGGTTGTGATTGTCGAGAGACGATCCTTTTTCTGCGGGCATATCGGATGTCATCTTCATCTTCTTTGACCAATTATCAATGCGAACGTGAGATCAAGAAAGTTCTCCGGAGGATGTACTCTGACATGAAGTCCCAAAGTTTGAGCTATTCGTTGATCTTTGCCTTTGACTATGCCAGCTGACTATGCCGTAGCTCCAAAATCGCATGATCGGCAGTGCGTTCGTGAGCATACATTGGAGTATATCAGATTTTGGGCACCGAAATGAGGGTCAGAAGCAGCCCCCAACCTTGTCTATTTATTGACCTCCCCATTCTAACTACATCCGTCTCACCGAGTTACGCACCATCGCAGAGTTTGTCCATAAATGATCGTCGGTTGCCTGATTCACGAATCATCACTACCGTGAACGTGTGTTCAGTGCGCTCACAAGGATGCTCCAGAGTTTATGACTATGTCGTACATTCGCAGGCAGAACACTCCAGGCTATCTCGAACGTGCGTTCATCGAAATACTTCACTCAACCTTCACCGTGATATCTCATACCACCCTCTGGTTGTATAAAGGAGCTTCAGTCTGAGACAGGCTGTTCAAGCAACCATGGAGTCTCCTACGACCATAACCACTACTCAGCACAACGACAATCACGAGGTCAATGCCAGAGGCAGCGAGGCGCGTCGTTTCTTTGTTCATCTCGGTTCTTCAGTGTCCTTATTGTAATAACAGTCCACCGACGCCCCTCATGTGTTCCCCGTTGGTAGTGATGTTGTATCTCAGAACGGGGTAAGTGAATAGCCTCTCTCGACGCCACACGCCCTATTGACAACACTCGGCTCATCAGGACTTCTTCATGAAAATGGCAGATGGCAGCCTCATCCCGCTCCCGGTGTTGACGCCTTCAGGCATAGACACAGCTGTGAGATCTCTCGCGCCGTGCGTTTCATTCCTCAATGCTAACAGTTCCGGCAGGCACATGCTATGTTCCAGGAGGTATGAACTGGTCTTTGGACAATTGTAGGAGTGCTGATTTCTATACAGAGCTCCGCCGTTGAGGAGCGCAAGAAACAGGAATCTGGTGACCAGGAAATGGTCATAGGTCTTCAATCACGTTCTTCTGCTTCTGTTCGTATGCTTCGCATCCTTCAGCTGTGTTGAACGATCAGATAACCCTTTCCCTATCAGGAGGATCCTGCCGCCATCTCCACCGTTATCGGCGCGTATGACAGTCTCAAAACGGGCGTTTGGAATGTTCTAGTTCCGGTCAACCCTGTTCAAGTTGCACCGCCGTCGGTAGCAGCATGTCTGACCATGTTTGACATGGACGCAAGAGACAAAAACCTACGCGTTGAGGTCAAAACAATGGACACCCGGAGCAATCAATTTGTGCTGAAGATGGGTACCTGGGGTAACAGAATTCTCTACAACGTTGGCGCATCATATATGTGGACCACTTCCTCCCAACAGACCCAAACGGGAACCTTTTCATGGAACAGTCAGATGCACACCAGTGTCTTCGTTCCTTGGAACGAACCTTTCCACGAGGAGCCAAAGCTTTTTGTGGGGATCCAGAAAATTGATGTTGGAGACAACTGGCGTTGCAAGGTGCAGGTCGAATTTGTCAGTGACCGGGGGTTTAGGTTCAACATTCATGCGTGGGGGAGCTCAGATCTCTATAATTGTCGCCTCCAGTGGATTGCTTCGACGGACCCGCGCATACACATTGGACAGTTCGAGGGAACTTCAGCCCGAATCAACCTCACCATGTCGGATCGCCCACAGATCATGCTTGGCATGACCAATATGGATCTGAAGTCCGCGCCCACCAATGCCCGAGTCAGAATGTTCACCGAAAATGTCACAAACAGCGGATTCGACATAAAGGTCACCAAGTGGGCAGATAGCGATATTTATGCTATGGCAGGGAGCTACTTGGTTTACATGTAGGTTTCTTCGCGCGTCTGTTGGTTGTTGGTAACTCGTCGATCGTCCCTGGCCATTTTAGGGTAGCTCGTCTTCACTTGTATGATACCTCATGGCCTTTGTAGTTACCAACTCGCTACTGATCAAGTGTGTTTTAGTCGTTTCTAGCAAATTGTACTGCATTGGAATCTCTCGTCCTTTGGTTGTCCTTGCGCTTCTTCAGTACCGCGGATATGGAGCAACGTAGCACTGGTAGGCTGAGCGCGGAATTAGAGCGGCGTGCTTCGTTATAAGGTGCAAGACACGAAGTTATTGAGATAAGATAAGATCCGTCAGACAGACGCCCAGAAATCGCTTTGAACTTTCTCTTTGAACTTGCTATCCGACCACCCAATCCTACACTTTCGCATCTCGACAACGGCGCTAGCGTCTTGCAAGTCCTTCCGGCACTGACCTTTCTCGGCACGGCCATGTCGTACACCCACACTGTAATTAGGTGTTTCCATAAAACGAATTGATGTTGTCCGGTAAGTTTCCAAGCTTTCAGACACGCAGGGAACACTCATCCTCGTGAACCCAGGATGAAATTCTGTTGAAGTGTGGGTGCACGGGCATTGGGCGGAGAGAGTTCCCCATTACGGCACAACCCCCACCGTTTCTCGAGCCCATTTGGACTCGACTAATTTGTCTGTGGCTCGAGGTTGAGGATCCTATCAGTTGTCGAGCTTGCGAGGTACGGCAATCGTTGAGTTTAACCCTCCCCTCTCATTAGCCCACACGTCAGACGGACTGCAGAGGTCAAGTTTGTACACTCCCTTCACACTATTCGCTCCGGTCACCATCGAGCGTGATTCTGTCAGTCCATCTCATCACGCGTCAGTACTTCTGTCCACTTTTATTATCCTCGTCCGTCGCTGGCACCGTCGTTCAGTCCGTCTTTGGTAGCGACAATGACCCTATAATCTCTTGTCCTCGCCGATAAAGAGTCCCGTCACCCTGAAGTTGCTTCCTATCCGATTCCGTGGTGGCAAGCGGTGACTTCAGCTCTCTATCCAAGTCACAGAAGCATCCGATGCCCATTGTTCCATTGGGAAGGGCATCGCGTAGCAGGTAACACAGTCTATGGGGCTCGTCAATTGCCCTCGGCCGCGCTTCAGGCTCGGGATGGCGTGTGGGGACGTGCGCAGCTGGGCATACGGCTCGATCTATAGGAGGTGCGATTGGACAGTGCATGAAGTTAGTGGCATTGCCAACGTAACCGTGACCTTTAGGGTCGTACTTTCCGTCAAATGATTCGCCCGTCGACCGAGCCGATCTACAGTGGACACTTGAACACCTTCCCGAACCCGCAATGATCCGGGCGCTCACTGTTGAAATCGCTTCCCGGCAAGATGGATGATGGGCCGTCACTAGACGAGGGACCTCGTAGTTGCCGATGACGAGGACAACCTCGAGTCCTGGCCCTCAATGATCGGTCCTTTCAGTCGACCGAATAGAAAATGTCAGCGTCGGGCCGCGTGGGTGCCAGCTATTGCGGATGCTCAAACTGTCTTTTCTTCTGATTTGTGTGCAGATACAGATGGAATGTAACGGCTGTGCGTTCCCTTAAACGTTAAACGCGGGTGAGGTGAGATAGCAGAGCAGGATGAGTGTACTGATATACTGATATATACCTATCGCCTATCGCCGCAGTATCGCAGCGTCAGCGCCGACTCAGCCTGCTTCATTAATAGTCATTCGTTTAAACGTTCTTCATCCACTTAAACATCGTTCATCCATCTAAACAGTAAATGGCACGCGCCCAACGCGAGTTGCGCCTTCTATTCGTTCCCTTCAATCCCTTCGTGATCAGGGCCAGCCGTATCAGGAGCCTAAATGAAGATTCATATTCAATATTCAACGCTAGCTCCCGAGGTCAAGAAGCTTTGGTGGAAACGCCAGTTGGTCTCGACCTGTTCATTTGTTAGTACCCCCGTAGCTCTCGGGGCCTTCTCGTGAGGGGGCATTGATGCTGCTGCATCGAGCTTGGTGCACCTGATGCGATTGCCTACATACATACTGCGCGCAGCGTATCCACGCCTTAAAGTTATAAACGCGCGGATGTGTGTTCGAGGTGATGATTGGAGCGCAGACCAAAGGTTCACCCCAGGGTAGCCGCTCGCGTGGACTTGTTTGCGCTTGTTATTGCGAGAGGGTGTCGGCGACGGATCTACTTTGCTTTGCGAATCGTGACTCGATGTTGGCATCGACGCTCATCCGATGGTCAAGGGCAATCCCAAATCGTCGGCATCGTCCAGCACGAGGAAGAAACATGCAAAGAAGGCGCTTGGACCACCCGATCAGCCCGATACGCCCAACAGGGACAAGAAACCCAAGGCAAAGGAGAAGGGGAAGGGCGCGAGTAAAAGGGAGGCGCGGGTGAAGATGTATATCCCGCCGACGAAGCCAGCGCCGGTGCAGCCCGATCCCCTGGACGCGATGGGGCTGTCGCATCGGCTGCCGCCTGAGCTGCTGGTTGTGCTGCGGAGTCTGGGCAAGAAGGCGGAGGTGACGAAGGTGCGCGCGCTGGAGGATCTGCAGGCACACTGGGTCGAGCGTTGTGACGATGACGCTGTGCTGTATGCCGTGACGGATATGCTTCCCGTATGGGTACGTTGCTACATCATGCTCGTGTAAGGACCACTGACGTCAATCGCCCGCGCATGCAGATGCACCACATTCCGACGCTGTTCGTCCACCCAGCCAAACGAATCCGCCTCCTCGCAGCCTCCATCCACGCATCCTTCCTCGCACTCGCCCCCCTCAACACCCACATCTCCGCCTTCCTCATAGACACCGCCCCCACCCCCCAGCTCGAGGCCATCCTCGGCACATGGTGTCTCGCCGCGCACGACATCGACAAAGCCGTCGCAGCCACCGCCTCCGCCTCCTGGATCCCCTTCATCGCGCGCGCCTCTCCACGGCCTCCGCCTGCGGCCCTTGCGCGCACCTTCGAGTTCTGCCAGAGCATGCTCCTCGATCCGCTTGGAACGTACACCTACCTCAACCCGCCCCAGCCCGCCGCCCCTCCGCCACCCTCTGCGCCGCACGCCCGCGCCAAGACGGCCGGCAGAAACGCACATGGGTCCGGGCGCCAGACGCCCGTTCGGCAGCGCGAGGATCCAGACGCTGCTCGCCGCGAAGATGAGCACGAGGAGACCGAGACAGATCGCAAGGCCCGCCTGCGCGTCGCCGCATTCGGCGCCATCGCCTGGCTGCTTTCGCGTGAGTTACCTCTTGCTCCCCCATCACCTCCCTCGTCCCCCTTCCCCCTCCGACCTTGCATGTACTAACGCCGCCGCTGCCTCAGACCAGCCACCGACCCCAGAGCACGCCCCTGTTCCCACAGAAGATCCCACCCATATCGAGGGAGCCGCCGTCCACGCCCTGCTCGCCAACCCCGCACTCTGGACCGCCCTCGCGCACGATAATAGCGTCTCGGTGTGCCCCGCGATCGAGGCCTTCGGGCTCGCGCAGCCCCCCGTGCGCAGGGCCGCCTGGGCGTTCGTCGATGTGCTGCGGGGAAGAGAGGTATGTGTGCATCGTGGTTTGGTTATTTGGCTGACACGGTTCTTATGGACCATCTTCAATTCAACAGAGTGAGGGGTACATCCCTTGTGTCTATCTGATCTACCTATCCCTCCACTCGCTCGCTCCCTCCCTCGCTTACCTCCGTCGACCAATCGCCTGCACTCGCGTACCACGATGGGCAGGTAGTATAGCGTGGGAACAGAAACCACTGAAGGCGAAGCGCCCAAACCCTGGCTTCAATTGACAATAGTTTCCCCTTATACGAGGGGTTTTACATGGCGAACAAGCGGGTGGGGGCTCGACAGGCGAAGCGCCCAAACCCTGGCTTCAATTGACAATAGTTTCCCCTTATACGAGGGGTTTTACACGGCGAACAAGCGGGTGGGAGCGCGACAGGCGAAGCGCCCACATCATGGCGATAGTTTCCCCTCATGCGGGGCATTTATACGGCGGACAAGCGGGTGGGCTGCAAACTGTCAAGGTGAGTCAGTAAGTCGTGGTACCAAGGGCAGAGTTTACCTGGATGCACGCAGAGTCAGCGGCCGTGACGCTATCAAGACACGACACCTACACTGGCAGCAAGTCACGTACTCGATTTCAAAGTGCCAATGGCTTTGCAGAGAGCGCGAGACGCCGAGTCGGCGCTGAACCCGGGACAGTAGCGTCGGAGAAGAGGGTCGACGGAGAAGCAGCAGAGACCGCGAAACGGCGCGCAGTGCGTTCGCGAGGACGCGTATCCGCGATTACGACAGCGCGGGAGGTGGAACATGGACGGCGTCAAGCATACGCTTAGTCCCGCGAACGAGGTTGCTACCCAACGCGCGGGACGTGGAGTGGGTGGCCAGCGAACGAGGCAATGTGCCAGCGACTGCTACAATGCCCGCATGCATCGCCTTCACGACGAGCACCACGCCTCGCGACAACTCCATGGACTGAGACGAGAGTCCAGCGACGCGGACGAGCTTGAATCCCCACTCAAAGTCGCGGTGTTGCGCATCAACGGCGGATGGATGGCGACAAGGAGGGGAGGGATGTGCTGCCGCGAGACCATCGACGACGACAGCGACGACAACAGCGGTGCCGACAGACGATGGGAACCCGTGGCCGCAATGGGCGGATGCGCAGTGCGCGAGGCCCTCGTGTCGAGCCTTGAAGGGAGGGACAGTGCGGGTATGCTCGCGGGAGAATATAGAGATGGCAGTGCAAAGGTGGGGAGGCGCTGACGTTCGAGATGGATGGCTAGGATATGCGATACGGAGTGCTTCGACTCCGTGGCGACGACGAGTCCTGGCGACGACGGAAGTGGTGGAGATGGCAGTACCCGCGAGATAGGATGGACGAGTGCGAACACTCTACGACGGCGGCTACGTTGACTCCGCGACGACACGAGGGACACGTTGGGGAGGCCTAGTGCGTGAGGGCGTCGTGGAGAGCGAGGGGTGAGAGGCAGGGGTGACGGCCAGGCGTGGACGCTCGAGGACCATGGATACGAGGGATACACCGACTTCGTGGCGATGACAAGTCCCGCAACTGGTGCAGACGGTGGCACGCACGCGAGGTGTCAACGTTCGCGAGCACAGCGCACGATGGGGACGTGCATCGACTCGGCGACGAGAGCCATGCCTGGTGACGACAGCACGGGGGTCCCCGACACACGGCACAGGCATCAATATCAAGGCTAGCGGGGATAGGTGTCAGCAGACGGCGCTGTGTCAACGTTTGAGGGACGTACCACGTATGGAATCCCCCGTGCACTTGAAGCTTGGTGACAGCCGCATAGTGATTCGTGCCGCGAGGAAGGAAGCATTGGGAGGGGAATCGTGTATGGAGGACTTTGCGCCCAGAGGAAGCGTCGAGGGCGAGGCATGCGAGAGCGTGTCGACGAGTGGAAGGGGAGGGCGGCAGCAGCAAGACGAGTCGACGAAGGAGGGGCATGAAATAAGGTCGACGGCTGTGTTGAGTACAGGCCACGTCGTGCCACCGACGACACGGCGTCTGACTCGACGCGAGGGCGAGCCTCCACGAATATCCACGGCCGCGAGGAAGAAGAGGGGAAGGAAGCGTTGACGAGGGGTGTACACTGGCCCATGCGAAGGTCTTCGCCCTCAGAGTGGAGACATCGTCGAAGGTGCTGCATGCGAGAGCGTGTGGGGAGGGACAAGAGAAACAACAAGACGGCACCTGCAGACACCGACGCGAGGGACGAGTCCCTGCGAATGCGCGCTGGGGAGGGGTATACACAGCCCCGTCAGAAGTCTTTGCGCGCGTGGAGAGATAGTTGAGGGTGGAGCATGCGAGAGCGTGATGAGGGGTGGGGAGCGTCGACATTAGCAACGAAATGGAGCTCGAGGACATTCAGGCGTAGGCACGGCGGGAACATACTCCGAGACGAGACAAGGGGCCAACAACGATTGGCACATGGCGAGGGCGAAGGATGTTGAATGTTGCGGCACGACGGCGCTGACATGGCCAGGTTGATTAGCAGAGGGAGGGCGGCTACGCCACAGGCGACGAACGACCATCTAAACATTATGAAGCATCAGCAAACGGTACTATACGAAGAAACGAGGGACATACCGCGAGCATTCTTCAATCTTCACGGTGTCTTCGACTCGTGCGACTTACGCTGCTTGTGGAAGAGCGCGACGACGACCAACATACTTTCGACAGGGCTTGCAATCCTTGAACGTCAACACGAGACGCAAGGAAATTGGTATGCCGTGGTCAAGTGACCGGGTGGATGGACTGGCCGTGACGGGGGTTACTATGGCCGTCAGGGAGAAAGTCGAGGACAAATAGCAACAGCATGGCGAAGGGACTGGATTAGGGCATGTTCATGTATCCAGTGCGCAGTGTGCAATATACGAGATGGCGGGGATGTCGCCAAGTTTCTGATTGCGATGCCACAACAGAATGCGTGTGATGACTTGCTGCGGAGTGAAGGTAATATCTGAACAGACGGGGGCACCATAGTCAGGACGATAAACCCACGGGCAGAGTCGGACAACTAAACATACCAGACATGTATGGCAAGATGCACGGCGGAATATGGGGTGGCGGTTAAACTTGACATATAATTCCTGGCATCCCCAACAACCTGAATAAGAGGTGAGCTCAGTACGGCGCACAACGATGAAGATGAGTAATAATACTGACAGTATTCAGGGCAGGGCGACGCAAGTGAAGCGAGAAGTAAATGGATAGCGAGCAGAGGATTCCAATAAATTACGACCTCGCACCGTGCCAGCATAACGGCCGGCAGCTGCGAGGGATGAGGTGAGTACCCCCGCCGTAGAATATTATATATGCAACTTCAGACATGTTCTAGGCACGCTGGAGTTCCCCGATCATGCGCGCACATATACGATATCTCACATTAACGCAAACCTTGTGTGAACGAGTGAATAAATTTTATTTCCGCGTCCCCGTTGATTTGTGAGCAAATCCAGAAGGCGATACTTACGGTAGCAACCAGATGTTACCATCGGGGTTGTACTTTACCCATTGAATTATTCCATCAGCAGCGCCCCGTTTCAACGGCGAAATGGCGACGAGAGGTACCTCCGGACAATCAACGATATTGATCTAGAATTTTGTACCCTCCGCAGATAATCCAGGAGCAGACGCTCTGGACTTGGATCTACTCCGGCGTACCTGTTACAGAGCATCAGAAACCACTATCCCCCCGGTCTAAGGTGAGCTATGGTAACAAATTCAACGGTACATTCTTACCCCCAGATCTACCATCTCGCGTGAACCCTTCTCCGGCGCTGGCGTGATGTTGGGTTGACGCAGTAGTTGATAATCTGAATGTTCGCTTTCGAGCACTGTAAGTTCGAATTGAGTGGGTGAAATTGTAGTGAATTGCGTGAGTAGCAAGAGCACGTACCTGTGAAACGAGCCATGATAATTGCGAGCATCGAGGCGAACTGTCGAAGTCAACAGATTCATCCAAATGAAGCCATTCACTTGCCTGATCGGGACATGAATTCATCGAGGAACTGAAGTGTCGTCTCGATTTCGTACCAGTAGACAGCGGGAGACCCGTGCTGTATGAGCTAGAAACATCACTAACTGTGAATGAGTACAGATGAGATTGAAATCGAGACATTCCTTGCCTGACTCGCCGTTCAACGGATCGTTCGCATTCAGAGGTAACATATTTAAGTATTGGGCCGTCTTGACCACCGATTCTGTAAACGACAAACAGTAACAGTTCTAGATACACACCTGGGCATTTAGTTTGTAGCGATGGTGTATTAACGGTGGCGATAGGGAACTTCGGGAGATATTCACGATGATCACAAAATGCGAAACCAGTGAATTCTTATGCCGCGATTTCAACTTGGAGACCAAAACTAATGATTCTCTTATATTTAGGACATTCATTCACTTAGTCTCGCGAACGGCGTCGCAAGCAACGATCGTGTAAATTATCGTTGACATTGGATTATATTGTCTTCGAGATGGATTGCAGTAGTAAATCGAAGGAACGAACAAGAGATCAGACCATACACCACGTCTCCGAACCTCTCAAATCATCGTCTGTGTGTACTTGACTATAAATTTAATGTAATTGTGATGTTCCATCGTATGAATTGCCAGGACACGAGTCTTTCACTCACAAATCTAACAAATATGATTGTACTTCGCTTGTGCTCGTCCCAAAGTCTTATTACTTATTTATTATCTTGTGAGGACGTCCACTCACAAATATCTTTGCACATACCGTCGGAATTGGCTCAGTAACCAAGCTCAGCAGTAGATCGTAGTATCCAAGTCAGATCCTGCCCCTCATTGCAATGAATATCAGTTCAATGCCTGTGCGATCGATGGGGAACATTGTGAACGACGTTGCAAACGACATGCCGCCACAGTCGCAGACAAGCACTCGAGGGTCGGGAGGGTGCAAAATGGTACAAAAACAGGTATATTCAATGCTAACTACACACATAAATGACACTACAATGAGTGCGACGCGACTGCCCTGCTTCCATCTCGACGCTTACAGTGGGGACCTTGTTGTTTCACGGCATCTAACAGGCGGGGTGATTCTATGGTGGTGATGCTACTGCAATTATGACAGGCGGGGGCTACAACGTAGCCGAATTACTGATGTATCTGGCTTAAATTGGGATGGGATAAGGAAGGGGTGGGCTGGTCAGCATCGTTGGCGATGTTCGGTCTATTCACACCATTTCTCATGGGCGTAGGTGAGTTTCGGCTAGACATTCAGATTCCAGGACACTAGAGCTAGATCTAATAATCTACCGGGGTACTCATGGGTTATTGTCCCATGACTGTTAGTGTTGATGACGTATCTACGGGGCGCTTGCGATGGGACGCGTGAGCGTGACTGTACAGTACCTTTCGAAGTGGCGACTGGGTGTTGTCATTCCATGGGTAGTTGAACAAGCTGAACCGAATCAGCGTGATAGTGACGTGAGACCTAGAACACGAGGGATAAGTGTAACAACATAATAAACCAGCGGGGTTACTCACCTACGATAACTACCCCCCTTGGTCGCTCTATCTTCGCTAAGCTAAGAATGTGTGAACTACGGAGCTAGTGGAGCGAGTAAGTCTGGATTGGACGCAGAACATCGCACAGAGTTCGTTACCGTTATCGTGCAAATTTACTACGCTGACGCCCAGTTCCTGACGCAGTGCCTGGTGGGATAAACGTGAGGCGGTGTGGTGTGGATGAATCGAGGCGCGAAGAGCGATTGCTAGGGCACAAGGGGGGATGTTAACGACATGGGGAACACCAGTATTGAAGACCCCTCACCACTCTGATCGTCTCGAGTTTGCGCCGTACATGACGCGCTCAGCCGTAAGCGTGTCCCCGTGTTCTGTCCGCAACTATCGTCGCCCAACGCCAAAGCACGGCTCTGGACATCGCCGACGTACCGTCTGCGTGAGAACGGAGCGGTTTTGGTACGAGGGGGGCGTTGGGAGTAGATCAATGAGTTCGAATCTGCGGTAGATTGAGCAATCCACCAGCGCGGAAGGAGGAAACGACGCACGACGCAAGATACTCACCGGGATAGCCTTGAGTAGCCATGACAGAGGCCGGGAAGAGCGAACAGCGAGTCGACATGTGCGGCGAGTCGCGTTTGATAACGTTCGATATCACTGGGAGAAGGATGCGGCGAGGAGGACATGTCGTAGACGAGACTGCACGGCGATGCGTGAGTGAAGCGGACGAGGGTTGGGGGGAGAAGGAGGGGGGAGGGAAGGAATGAAAGCTGCGGTTTTCCTGCGTTTCGTCATAATGTACTGGTGAAAGTCGTTCGCGTGACTCCAGAGCCAAATCGGATACACTAAGCGTTGCAATCCGACCCCAAGCTGGCGGTGTGTGAGTCTCTCGTTATCGTTCCTGTTTCACGAAGAATCTTCTAGAAGCCATCTATCTTGCTTGCCCGCTCTGCTCCATCTCGTTGATCTTCGCACCATCCTAGATGGATTGCCGACCCTGGCAAAGATGCGTATCCACGATCGTGGATGTCGGCGTTGCGTCGCCATTTGCTTTGCTCGCCTAATAGTTCTAGCGTGAGCGTCAGCAACGCGAATCAACGAAGCGCGTACCAACATCATGTGGCCGTGTTTCGGCTATTCGTGGTGGATCGGGGACAACGAGAAGGAGACAGATGGGGATGGTGCGTGCGTAGACCAATAGAGACGTGGTCTGGATTAACTTGGATATCGGCGATGCATCGCCTTTCGTTGAGCTCGCTTAGGGTCAGAGTGAACAAATTATAAATTTAACCACAAAGTGCGTACGTACCTTTATCATGTGGCCGTGTTGCGGCTATTCCTGGTGACTTGGGAATGACAAGGATGGGGACAGATGGGGATGGTGCGCGTGCAAACGAATAGATGGGGTCTGGAATAAGTGACTCGTTGGGAGTCTTCCGCTGTTGACGTATGATCCAAAGTCTTTCGTTCAGTCGCATTCGTTCAGTCCCGCGCGTGAGTTGTACTACCAGCGATCTCATTGGGCGTTCCTTCGTATTTCTGTCGCGAGCATGCACCCTCTGCACCCCAGATCTCGATTCTCTTTATTCTGGAGCGACTCTGGCGCAAATCGAGACACATCGTTGTTGCTAATCGACGATCTGGATGCCTTAAGCGAGTTCTTGAGGCCGAAACTCACCCGTAACCTGGAGTTGTTCAGGGATCAGTAACTACGCGTTCCCAGCGGAATAAACACGCTAACGTACGTGCGTAGCTGCTTACTCAGTCCACCTCGAGCCGATCTCTCTAGAACACGTATCCTCCGGTTACAACGAGAAAGGTGGCGCATCCGTACGGCATCCCCGATATTTTTGTGTCCGTGCTCATACATCCGAGCGATCACCCCTGGGACATCCCCATGGGCATTCTAGTCGTCGTCGCAACTCGCTTTCGTCATCCTCGAGGGATCAACCCTGGCTGCGATCAACAATCTTAACGCATGCGGCGCTAGCCCGACCCATGATGAACGAGTGGCAGCGTCGGATAATCGTATACCCCAGCTAGCTTTATTGTCGCTGGTCGATCAGCAATCAGGGTCAGTAACTACAGATTCCCAACGAAATAAACAAGTGACGTACATACGTAGCCCCGTATTCATGCCTGCGATGCGGGCGTTGGGCCTTCTGGAATGCGGTGAACGGCGATGGCAAGGGGTGTGAGCGTGTATGAAGACGTTACGGCGTGAATTCAATAGCTGGGGATGGTCTGTAAATGGGGGGGCTGTCGTAAGTACGTCGTCTGCGCGTACGAAGGCGAGACACTTACAGTTTAGCCTTTTCTCGCCCATCCGCTCGCTCCTTCACCTGCTAACCTCCTGGCAGCCAAATCTGCTATCGTGGTGTCACATCGCGTCGTATGTCCAATTCTCTATGCCGCGCGTCCCCCATGGCCGTTCTTCCAGACGCGTCGTTGACTTGCTGAGGAGGTATCCCCATGGGCCATTGCATCGCGCAATCTCCGCGCTCTCGAACCATCCTGAAAGGGCCATCCACTGGTGCTAAGCGAAAGCGAGGGTGCCACGAGCTTGACCCATCGGGCAAAGACTCGACCGCAATTCAGGAACGCTGGCAGTGCGTCATCACGCCACCACATACCCCGTTCGAGTTCGCGTTAGCGTTCACATTCGCCTAAACGTTCCAGCGTCAGAATCAACATGTTCGCAGCGACATACGCGGAGCCCAACGTACCTGCGGTACTCGACATCCGTGGCTCGAGCATTCTGGAAAATGTAGTGACGGTGATCGCGACAGACGAGGCTTCTGCGCGCGCGCGTGCGTGCATACGGATGCGTACAGGCATTCTGCGCTTGATCGAATCGAATCGCCGAGCGCAGTCTGCGTGCCCTGATTCATCGTCAATGCTACGCACTGCCCCAAGGGGACAAACCGACTTGTGCGCGTGTGGACCAGTCTGGAAACTCTAGGGTATCGGCGTTGCATCGCCATTTGGCGTGCTCGCTTAGTAGTTCTAGTTTTAGCGTTGATAAAGTCTAAATTGAATAAACTGAACGACGCGCGTACCTACATCATGTGGCCGCGTTTTGATCATCCCTGGTGACTCGGGAACAACAAGAATTTGGTCGGATGCTGAGCATGCGCGTGTAGACGAATGGAGATGGGCCTGGACTAACGGAATCCCCACTTGGATCGCGTTGCGTCGCCGTTTGTTCTAGTCGCCTAATATTTCTAGCGTCAACGTTAGTAAACGCAAAGTCTAAATTGAATAAACGAAACGCGTACCTGCATCATGTGGCCGCGTTTCGGCAATCCTTGGTGATCATTCGGGAAACCTGACTCTTGAATCATGTCGAGTATTCCGTTGTCGACGTATGATGCTCAGCCCCCAAAGTCTGTCTTTCGTTCCCATCCACGCAGTCGCGCGCGAGAGTCGCATCGCCTGGTTCTACGCAGAGCCCCCCTTCGTTGTTCTGTCGCGAACGCGCACCCTCTGCCTCCCGAATCTCGATCTTCTTCGTTCTGGACCGACCCTGGCGCAAATCGAGCGTTGCCAGTAGACGCTCTCCTAAGCGAGCTTGCAGCCGTAACTCACTCATAACCTGAATCGTAAAGTGATCAGTAACGACGTGTTCCCAGCGAAATAAACACGTTAATGTACGTGCGTATTTGCTTGCTCATTCCACCCGCGACTTGATCTCTGTAGAACGCGTATCCTCCATACGGCATCTCCGATCTGTCCGTCTCGTCCTGCTACATCCGGGCGAGGCACCGTCCCGAGCCATCCCCGCTGGGACATCCCCATGGGCGTTTCCGTAGTCTTCCCTACACCTCGCTTTCATCATCGTGGAACGATCGACCCTGTGTTCGTCGATCTGCACGCACTGGGCGCGGTCCCGACCCCATAATGAACGAGTGGCAGCGCCGGATAAGCGTATACCCTGCTCGCTTGGTTATTACTGCCGGATCAATTATTACGATCAGTAACGACGAACTTGCAACGAAGTAAAGAGGATGCCGTACCTCCGTAGCCCCGAATTCAATCATACGCTGCAAGCCTTGACCCTTGTAGAATGTGCGTGTGATCAAAGAACAGCCGGGTATAGTCTGCAAACGGGGGATATCGTAAGTACATTGTTGCTGCTCAGAATGGCGAGGATCGCGCGGGATACTCACCATGCCTCTACCCTTCAACAACGTCGGAAGCGAGCCTTGAGACGTTGCGGCAAGAGCAGCAAACGTTGCGGATGCATGGAGCATGGCGCAGGGGTCGTTAAACTGCTCTCCACTTGCTATCTCGTCGATACTCCCCTCCTGCCGACCTCCTGCTCGCCGAATCTGCTCTCGTAGTGTCCCGTCGCATCACATTCCGCGCCCAATACTCTATGCCACGTCGTTGCGTCGTTTCGGAGGTATTTCCATGGGCTTCTCCGTCGCTTACGCTTCCCCGTTCTCGAACCATCCTGGAAGGAACCCCCCGCTGGTGCTGCTAAGCGAGAACGTCGCGATCTTGATCCATCAGGCAGGCTCAGTCCCTCTCGACCCCGAATTCAGGAACGTCGTGTCGTTTCATCACGCTACGGTATCCCACGCTTGCGTTTGCGTTTGCGTTTGCCTAAGCGTTCCAGAGTCAAAGCGTATCCCCAGCGAGGCACACATACCAGCGTACCTGTGCTGTATCTTGCGCATTCTTCGTTGATGGCCTCCTGCCCGCTGAATCTGATGCCCTGGTGTCGCGTCGAGCCATATTCCGCCACCCACTCTGTACGCTAGCCCTCTCCGGTGACCGTTCTTCCAGACGCGTAGTCGATTCGTTGCGGAGGTATCCCCATGGGCCTTCTCGTTGCCGTCTCGTCCCTTACGTGGACAATCTCCCAGATCTCGGCCAGCGCCTGCTGGTGCGAAGCGACAGCGCGAACTCAGGAACGTTGGCAGTGCGCCACGATATCACGATATCCTCCATTCACGGTCACGTTCGCCTACTCGTTCCAGAGTCAGTAGCGTATTCTGTGCGACACACAGAGAGTCCAGCGTACCTGGACAGCTCTATCCTCATCGCTCGAGCGTTCTGGAAAGTGTAGGGACGGCGATCGCGACAGAGGGGGATTGTGCACGCGTGGGTTGGTGGGGACGCGTCCAGCTGTCCTGCGCTCGATCGAATCGAATTGTCGAGCGTAGTCATCTTGCCCTGAGTGATATTCGCCGCTACGCGCTGCCCCAAAGGAGACGATCACGCGAGATCTCCTGCTCGCGCTCCCACTTGGACAATACGCGAATACAGCGCCCTCCCAACTTATCGCCTCCCTGTCGCGTCTTCCACGCAGGCCATCTCCCCCGTGCGCCCCCGTTGCCGTGCCACACACACGCGTCTCGCCTCTCCACCCCTTATCTTTCATCGTGCTATCCTGCTCTCCCACCCGCACTACCGCGTTACCGCAGCCCCATCGCAGCGCAAATCAGAGACTGGCGGTTACGGAGCCTCGACGCGCATCGGATCTGGCTACGAGACTAGAACAGCGCCAGCGTCAGAATCGGCATATTTCGCGGCGCGATAAACGACTACATGTATCGTTATCGGTCGCGGCCGCGATCTGGCGCTGGGTGGTTTCTGGAACGCGGTGAAAGGCTCTGCGTAGGCGACCGCGAATGGGGATGCAGCGTGGATACGGGGTGGGTTTTGTTTCGTTTTCATTTTCGTTTTCGTTCGGAATTAGGGTGCGAATACGGGGTGAGTCCTTCGTAAGCGTTGCATCGCGCATACTCACTCACCTTCGCGCATTCCTTCCTCCCGGTCGTGCCTGGGGTGCAGCTGGCGTGCGCACAGTCCACCGTTCCCCGTTCCACCTTCGAACTTCGAACGTCGCCGCCCCGCTGTGTCTTCAATCCTCAGTCCACCACACGCAGACGGACAGCTCGTGCACGCGCCGCCGCGGCCACTGGATTCCGGCTTCTGGAAGCTGGAAGTAAGCAGTGAGTTTCCCCAAGTAGATACCTCCATGCGAATCCATTCAAATCCAACGCAATTCAATGCGATCACCGCTGATAACCCCGAAATGTGTGGATATACGTCGTATATTGCTGTGTGAACTGCAGGAACGTACATGGAACTACGTACCCGCGCCGTCGCGATCGCGACGATGTGCACGAACACGATACGCGATCTGCAGGGTCGGCGCTGCCCCCTCCCCTTCTCCTCCCCATTGAGTCGTGAGTTTGCCCCGTTGCGATCCACCGTGTGCGTGTGCGTGTGCGTGCCGTAAGCCCTCCCCCGTTTCACCATTCCCGTGTCGAGATTAATATTGGCGTGCGACGCTGCGCGGTTTGTCTGGGCCCGTCGTTTCAAAGTCCATCCGCCAGTTTCTCCGTTCGTTCGTCTGTTGACTTGCGTGCGTGGGAGCTCCAGTCGGTTACGCCCAAGTTCGTTGTCATGCGCCTGAAGACTCTGCCACGTCCAGACCCAGGGAACGAGTGGCGGGAGGAATGAAGTGGGCTGTATACCCATTTGGATACGGCGCTTGATGAACTATATAAGGGTGCGTGAATGAGAGGGGGAAGCAGCAACGACAGAGTTTGCTTAGCGCCCTTCCAACGACCTCTACCTTCGTCTTTTCTCGTTCCCGTAATTTTGCTTCGACTGTTCCCTTCTCGTCTCACCTCACGCTCGTCTGCAAGTCTCTGCGCCTGCCGCCGTCTACGTCGTGCTCGCTGGCGCTCCCGCCTACGCAGCGTACCATCCTCCTCCCCGACTCCCGACTGCCCACTCGCACTCAGCACCGTCGGCGGCGTTTCGAGGAGTCCCCAGGCGCCTGGTGTCCTGTCCGCGGCCGCTCCTCGTAAGTATCCGCGCGTCGATGCTTCCGGCGCGCCGCGACCAGCGCGCTCCTTGCCAGGTTGCGCTGTATTCACATAAGGTGGTCGCGGGTGCGCTGTTCACGCCGCGGCTGAAGACGCCGCGCGAAGGGGCGAGCAGGGGTGGACGTGGGAGGGGGCGGAGGGCGCGAGCCAGCGGGCATTCGCAGCTGCGCGTGCGAGGTGTATGGAGATGATTGGCGGCGATCTTGGGAGGGAAGTGGAGATGCGGCCTCGTGACGACGGCGGTGACGTACAGGTACGTTGTATTTGTTGTCAAGTCGTCGTCTTCGGCTGAGACACTCTCCATTGTGAGTTCCCGCCCCATGTCTTCCATCTACTCAGGAATTCCTTCGTCTTCGTCGTCACCCTGGCGATTCTTCGTGTTGGTCGGCGGAGAGGATCGGTGGGCATCGATACGGATTGTCGGTGATGCTCGCGATCGATGAGGAGGGTGGCGATACGTTAGAGGTGAGCTGAGCCTGTGAGACGTGGGGGGAGGTTGCGGCCTCGTCTGTGCATAAATAGTTGTTGGCCATTGAACACGAAGCGTTGCCCGCAGTATGCTGCTGCCTCGAATCTGGTGCACTTGATGAGATCGCGTACATACATACCGTGACAAGCCAGGGTTGGTGCTCACATGGATTAGTTTGCGCTTGTTATTCGGAGAGGGTGTCGGCGACGGATTGACTTTGCTTTGCGAATCGTGACTCGATGTTGAAATCGATGCTCATCCAATGGTCAAGGGTAATCCCAAATCATCGGCATCGTCCAGTACCAGGAAGAAACATGCGAAGAAGGCGCTTGGCCCGCCCGATCAGCCCGATACGCCCAACAGGGACAAGAAGCCCAAGGCAAAGGAGAAGGGGAAGGGCGCGAGTAAAAGGGAGGCGCGGGTGAAGATGTACATCCCGCCGACGAAGCCAGCACCGGTGCAGCCCGATCCGCTAGATGCGATGGGGCTGGCGCATCGGCTGCCGCCTGAGCTGCTGGTTGTGCTGCGGAGTCTGGGGAAGAAGGCGGAGGTGACGAAGGTGCGCGCGCTGGAGGATCTGCAGGCACACTGGGTCGAGCGTTGTGACGATGACGCTGTGCTGTCTGCTGTGACGGATATGCTTCCCGTATGGGTACGTTGCTATTCATGGCTCCTGTGGTTAGTGACCACTGACGTCAATCGCCTGCGCATGCAGATGCACCACGTCCCGACGCTGTTCGCCCACCCGGCCAGACGCATCCGCCTCCTCGCAGCCTCCATCCACGCATCCTTCCTCGCACTCGCCCCCCTCAACACCCACATCTCCGCCTTCCTCGCCGACTCCGCCCCCACCCCCCAGCTCGAGGCCATCCTCGGCACGTGGTGTCTCGCCGCGCACGACATCGACAAAGCCGTCGCAGCCACCGCTTCCGCCTCCTGGACCCCTTTCATCGCCCGCGCCTCTCCACTGCCTCCGCCTGCGGCCCTCGCACGCACGTTCGAGTTCTGCCAGAGCATGCTCCTCGATCCGCTTGGAACGTACACCTACCTCAACCCGCCCCAGCCCGCAGCCCCTCCACCACCCTCTGCGCCGCACGCCCGCGCGAAGATGGCAGGCAGAAACGCACACGGATCAGGGCGCCAGACGCCCGTCCGCCAGCGCGAGGACCCAGACGCTGCCCGCCGTGAGGACGAGCACGAGGAGACCGAGACAGACCGCAAGGCCCGCCTGCGCGTCGCGGCGTTTGGCGCCATTGGCTGGCTCCTCTCACGTGAGTACCCTCTCTCCCTCTCTTGCTCCCTCATCCTCCTCCGTTCCTATTCACACCCTCCCCGCGTCCACTGACGCCTCTGTTGCCTCAGACCAGCCACCGACCTCAGAGCACGCCCCTGTTCCCACAGAAGACCCCACCCATATCGACGCCGCCGCCGTCCACGCCCTGCTCGCCAACCCCGCACTCTGGACCGCCCTCGCGCACGATAATAGCGTCTCCGTGTGCCCCGCCATCGTGGCCTTCGGGCTCGCGCAGCCCCCCGTGCGCAGGGCCGCCTGGGCGTTTGTCGATGCGCTCCTCCGCGTGCGCGCGCGGGCGCAGACGCAAGGGAAGGGGAAGGGGAAGAGAGGTATGTGTGTGTGCATCGTGGTTTGGGATGGGGGATGTGGGATGGCAGAGTGTGCTGACACGCTTCTTATGCTGCGTAGATTATATAGGCGTACAGGCACAACTACGATCTGGACTAAACGAAGAACCACACGAAGAACCGGGCCCGGAACCACATGAAGAATCGCAACCGCAAATACAACCGGAACGACAACCGCAACTCCAACCAGACACAGACGCGACAGACGCGAAAGAAGGGAGAGGAGGGGGCGTGCTGGGCGTGCTGAGCGCCGCCCTCCTCCGCGCGCCGTGGGCCGACCCCGACCCCGGCGTGCGCGCAGCGATGTGGGGCCCGCTGCTCACCTTCCTCAGAGGTGCGTTCCTTTTTTGGCGTGTTTTGATTGCTTTTTGCGTTCTTTTTGCGCCTTTTTTTGTGTTCTTTGCGTGTTTTCTCTTTGTTATTCGTTGATTTTTGTTGGATTTTGTTGGATTTTGTTGGGTTTTGCGTGTTTTGATGCCTGCTCCCGCATTTGCTGTCCCGCTGTTTTGCGTTGTGTGCTTGCGTTATTGCGTTTATTCTCTCGTTCGCGTTCGTTCGTTCATTCATGTGTCCGTTCGCTCGTTCATACATACATTAATGCGCTCGCCTCCTCTTGCCCATTCCTTCTCGTCCATGTCCAACTAATGCTCCTATCCCCCCATTCCCCATTCCCTATTCCCTATTCCCCTTATTCCCTTATTTCCCAATGGCACGTACTAACGCATGTTCCTATTTTTGTATGGTTACAGCGTTCCCGGAGGCATGGACGCTCGAGGCGCGGTTCGCTGTGCCCGGGGAGGGCGAGGAGGGGAGTGATGACGAGGAGGAGCAGGACTACGACGACGACAAGGAAGGGCAAGATGATGGTGGGGAGAGGGAGGATGGGGAGGATGGTGACGAGGAAGTAGTGAAACAGACACCTTCGCAGCGCCCCCAACACCCTACAAACCCGACAAACCCGATAAAACAAACGAAAGTAACGAAAGGAACGCGTGCACCGAAGACACTGTCAACATCAAAATCAACGCCATCGCCGCTGAATCCAACGACGTCGACGGCCCCTCGGCATTCCAAGACGGCGTCTAAAATAGTGTCTAAAACGGCGGGAGGGGTGGCAGCAGCGGCGGCGAGGACGGGGACGGTGGGCCCACCAGGGGCGGAACTATCTACATCTACATCTACATCTACTTCTACTTCTACGTCCAAAACGGCATCAAAGACGGCGATCACACCGACCCCAACTACAACTACATCTACATCCACGTCTACATCTACATCTACATCTGCATCTACATCCACTCCCACGGCGACTATCAAATCGCCAGTGAACCCGAACCCAGGATCGGAAGCGACGGCAACGGCGACGGCGGCGACTGAAGGAGTAGTATGGCTACCCCCGTCGCCGGCGTACCGCGCCTTCCTGCAGTTCGTCGCCCAGGCGTGCGGGGGCGCGCCGGTGCAGGGATACCCCGCTGTGCTCGTTGTGCTGGCGAGTGTGCCGTTGAGTGTGAGTGCGTGTTTTTTTTCGTTGTTGGTTTACTTTGTGGTTGAGAGTTGGGGAGGGTGAGGTTGCGTTGCGTGCCTACATCTTCTCCGATTCTCTCATCCTCACCCTTCTACCCATCTATCCTCCAACGTCCACATACTGATTTCCTCACTTACAGATCATGGCCGCCTCCTCGCCTCCTCCCTCCACACTCTCCCCCCTCTCCGCCGTCACCCAAGCCTTCTGGGCCGCCGTCGACGCGCGGGCGCTGAGCAGCGGGCAGCGCGGCGCGGCGCTCGCCGCAGGGGCCGCGTTTCTGGAGGCGCTGTTGGAATGTGTGGTGTTTTTGGCGCGGCGTGTGCGTGGGCGGGGGATGGGGAAGGAGGGGAAGGAGGGGGAGAGGGCGTTGCTGCTCGGCATTCCTGCAAATAACTCAAGCGCACCGAGCTCAAGCGATATCAACAACAACAACAACAACAACAGTACCATTAATGATAATAACAACCCCGTGATGATGAAAGACAGCCACGCGCGCCTGGGGTCAGTGGTTGCTGCGCAGTTCGTGCGCGCGCTGCGCGAGATCGCGGGCGGGAGGCTGAGGGTGGATGCTCGACGCGCGGGGGCGGTGATGGCGCGTGGGTTTGGGAGGCTGCGCGGGGTTGATGCGGCGGGTGAGGGGGAGGATGGTGCGGGGGGTGAGGGCGGTAAGAGTGGTGGTGAGGGAGGTGTGAGGGGGAGGGGGTGGTATGGTGATGCGTGGGAAGGGTTTGCGGGCGCTGCTGCGGGGTATTTTCCGTTTGGGGGAGAGGGAGGCGGAGGCGGAGGCGGAGGAGGGGAAGGAGGTGTAGAAGGTGAAGGGAGTGGAGGGGGGGAAGCGTGTCGGGTTGTTGTAGATGTCCTGAAAGCGCTCTATGACAGTGCTGAGGGGGAGCAGCGCGAGGATGTGCGCCGGCTGATCGCCGAGACGGCGATGCAGTGCGTGGCAGGTACTGCCCGCAAGCAAGATGGCGCGGATTCTGCGCTGCTCGCATTGCTGGATGCCTTTGGAGGTGGTCTGTGGGCGCTCGACAGCGGGGTTGCGGCGGTGAGTGCTGTCTTCTTGATCATTCTTTGATTCTTGTTCCTCTTCTACTTGTTGCCTCCCTTGTTTTTGTTGAGCTATTTTCTTGCGCAGCGATTGCTCACGGGTGCTGATACCGTACTTTGTTTGTTTGGTGATCTAGGGCGTGGATGGGCTCGTGGCTGACGAGGTTGGGCTGCTCGTCCAGAGGGCACCGGAGGTGCTGCGCGCGTATCTGCGTGGATGTCCCGACGAAGGACGGGTACAGGAAGTGTGGGGTAAGATACTCGGAAAAGTGTGTCAGCAGTCGGTGCATTCTCAGGAACAGGAGGCGGGAAAGGACGAGGGGCAGGAGGACACGGAAGAGGTACTGAAATTGCTGAGGCCGTGGATCGACGCTGCCAAACGCGGGGCCCTGCCAGCCTGCATTCGACACCCCAAAGCGCCAACTACGGATGTTGTGGATGGACTCCTTTCGCGGATACTTGGGGATGCGTTGCAAGGCCCCGCTGGGGGCACGGATTCGGACGTGCTAGTCGAGGTGTTTGCTGCCTCAGGTCCGTTCTCGTCCTCTCTAGCTATCCAAGATCTTCATTGACGTTGCTCTTGAATTCTTGATATTTCTGGTGTAGATTATTTCGTTTCGAAGGAATGTATGCGCACTACTATCGACGCTGTTACCGCCTCCATCGCCGCAGATGTCGACTTGATGCTGCGTGATCGGGAGGCGGATATGCGGGCGCTCGGTCTGCCCCTGCGCGTGCTCGACGCGATCCTGAAGACCGATGCGAAGCCCATGGTGCTGGAGGAGTCGCTCGCGGTCGCCCTGGCTCCTTCATTAGCACTCTTCGCGCACCTCCTGCCGCGGTGCCTCCCCGTCGACGCGGGGGAGCGCAAGCTTGCGGCGGATCTCTATGCGGTACTGGTGGGCAGCGACCACGCGGTGAAAGAGCGCGCGAAGACGCTCGTGCTGGAGAGACTGCGTGAGTTCCTAGCGGATACTGACTTCCGTCCATCGTAAGTGCCGTTCACACACTCCGTCAATTTCCGGGACGTGCGCCCATATCGTGTGTTGTGTGTTGGTGCTTACGCTTGCGCTGCTTTGCTTGTGTTGTGTAGGTACGAAGACGTCCTTGCGGCGAGTGCGGGAAGCTTCCTGGGAGATGAGATCGACTTCATGCGCGATGTCGCGCCGTCTCGAGTGGAGCTGGATGCGCTGCTGGAAAAGTTGGCGGCGGACCCGCCCCACGCAAGTCTTGCGGTCATCGACCCGCTCGTGCCCCCGGAGTCCTTCTTCCAAGGCACAGACGCGCACCTCCGGGCCCCAGGACACCCCTGGCGCACGTACGTGGCGCTAGTATCCGCAATTCTGAAGCACCATCTCGATAACCCCCGCCTCATCTCTGAGCGCGTGCATCTGTGGACGCTGCGCCATTTTGTGGCGCTGGCGGTGTATGCGTCCGATGCGCTGGGTGTGCCGTATGCGGAGGGTGGTGTGTTCGCGGGTGCCGCGGGTAGGGAGGAAGTGCTGTCGAAGATTGTGCGCGATGTGGAGGGCGTGATGAGGGCGGTGTTTGTGGGTGAGCAGACGGGCGCGTGGAGGCGGCAAGTCCTTGAGGCTGTGCAGGCAAACAGCGTTCAAATGCTTGACGGCCTCCCGCGGTTCGTTGCTGAGATGATCATGCTGTCGACGGAGAAGGAGACCATCAGGGAGTCGCGCGTCCTCCACCGCGTCCTGAAGTACGTGCTCGACGATGCCGTCGGCAGCGAAGAGGTCGACTTGTGGGTAGGTCTCGCGCGGAAGCTTGAAAAGCTAGGCGAGTCCGGTAGCCTTCGTTGTTCGTGTTTATGCAGCCTTACAACCCCCTGCAGCTCCCCTGACGTCCCTCGCTATCATCACCGCAATCTCCAGCGTCGGCGTCGATTCGCCGCGGCTGGACCGGTACAGGAACGAGCTGGCGGCGTCAGTAACAGGCGTCACGCCTGCGAACGCCGACACTGATGGTTTAGTGCTCCTTCGCAAGCTAGTCGCTATCGCGCCCCCGCCTGACTCCGACGTGATATTCCTCCCGCAGCATAGGGCCGTGAACCTCGTCAAGGCGTGCCAGCAGTGGGCGACGTCCGATGACGGGGATATAGGGGAGGAAGTCGAGTGCGCGATGACCGAAGTGTTCGTGCACGCTGCGCCGATCTTGCAGAACGTGCCCGGCGCGCATTGGGAGTTCATCTTTGATATCGTGGAGAGTAATGTGGAGGTAAGTTGTAGTCGCTGGATGTTGAACTGGGTTGGTGCTGATGATTTGTTTGGTTGGTTGGGCGCGTAGACTTGTTCTGTGGGCGATGCGTCGACGCTGGTGGCGCTGGCGGCGACGGTGCGGCTGGTGAGCGCGATCGAGGACTTGGCGAGCACGAATCGTGCGCTGCGTGGTGTTTGGCAGGCACGAAGGACGGCGGTGTTCAAAGCCTTAAGGGATATGGCTGCAGCCCGTCTGTGTAGGTGCCTCTCCTCTTCTTTTCCGAAGCTTCCCTCACATTCCGTCAGCCGTCGAAGAAGCGTCTCTGCCGCGCTCTGTGTGCCTCGAGGCGCTGCTGACCCTACTCCAAGAGTTACCGGATGCTTTGATCGACTCGAAAACTTTTGCGCATGTGAGCATCCCTCTCAGCGTTATCAATACACCCATCTCAGCCCTCCATTTGCTGGCCTGCCCTTAGATGACGCATCTGCTCGATGACGGGTCGTGCGAGGTGCAGAAGCTGGCGTATCAGCTGCTTCACAAGGCCGCGAAGAAGCATACAGAGCACCTGGTCATTGAGGCCGGCGTGGACTCCGACGGTGTGGTGAAGGCTGAGCTGCCCGCCGAGCTACTTGACATTCTGGGTATCGAAATCAGCGCACCGGATCGTGATGGGCATTCGGCGGTGAGTCATAGCGCGCTCCGTCCGTGTCTGTGTGCTCACTCCGCTGCAGCGCGTCTTCACGCATTTACTGGGATGGATGGTTGTGTTCGACCTTTTTGTGGACGCTGTGAGTGCAAGCTGCGGCTGTCCTCATAGCCTATCAGAAGAAATTGATACTCGTGATCGTTCTAGTCACTGAAAGTGCGGTCGGCGTACGTGGAGCAGCTGCGCGATCGCGGAATCATATCGGCGTACTTCATCCCGAACATCTTCGACCTGCTCCGCCTGCCCGAGGGCATCGCGCGCGCCTTCAAGCTCGATGCCTGGGCCGTGGATGAGTTCTACGTGCAATGTCCGTACATTCCCCCTTTCTCGCGCAGGATTTGTGTGTCTGACGAGGGGATTGTGGGGGGTAGACTACGACGAGGGTGTTCCGGGCGCGCTTTCGGTTCTGGCGGCGCACCTGTACTACCGCGCGCTCCTGACGATACCTAGTCTCGTGTATTCGTGGGTACTGGACTGCAAGGACCGCCAGCTGTCCTCCACGATCGCGGCGTACACGTCGTCGTATTTCTCGCCGGTGATCATCCGCGCGGAGCTGGCCCATGTGAGAGAGAGCACGCCCGAGCTCTCAGACGACGCGTTCAAGGTCAAGGTATCGTCGAACGTCAGCGAGGTTACGGCGTCGTATACGGTGGATGACCAGGAGCTGGAGATTAAGCTGAAGATACCGGCGGACTGGCCGCTGCATCGGATTGAGGTGAGGGATAGCAAGACGGTGGGCGTCGATGATAGGAGGTGGAGGGCTTGGATATTGGGTATTCAGCAAACTTTGTGGTCGCTTGTGAGCTTTGCTACCTCTTTGCTTTCCGCGGACGTGGGTGTCTGATTCTCTGATTCATGATGTAGAACGGGCATGTCATAGACGGCCTCAGCGTCTTCAAAAGGAACGTGGCGCTCCATTTCGAAGGACAAGTCGAATGTGCTATTTGCTATTCGTGAGTTTAGCAAGCGTCGCTTTGTGTGGTCCTTCTGAACTCTAGAACCCTCGTTTTCCAGGATTATCAATGTGACTGATGGGAGTCTGCCCAAAAAGCCGTGCAACACATGCAAGAACCGATTCCATGCAGGGTGTTTGTACAAGGTAAGCGCGTTTTGGTTGCTGCGAACCTGCGCTTTCAGTAAGCTTTGACTGATTTCGTTCCATGGCAGTGGTTCAGCAGCAGTCATTCGTCAAGTTGTCCGTTGTGTCGGTCTGATATTATTTGAGCAGAAGATAAATAGAAATTGAGATTGTAGTTGTGATGTAATCGTGCATGCGGACAGGGGTGTGAAAAGGCGCGTCGGCTGAGTCAGAACTTACCCAAGCCTTGTCATCGTGTCTCATAATCGTCTGCGTCGCCTCTGCGGATATGCGGTAGCTTGTGAGAACGATCTCACATTTAAATTCGCTGCGTATCGTTCATCCCACTCCCTACAACTCTCCTCCGTCTTCAATTCATGGCTCTAAGTTTTCTGGCCAGCAAGGTTCGTCTGCTAGCTCTCAAAGGCTAAAGTGACGTAGACGCCCAATTCCATCTCTCAGCCCAAGCTGCTTCCCGTTAAGAGAGACGCGGACGGTACATGGCTATTCTTCGACGGGAACAAACGTATCTCGGACTTGTCGAACGATGAAAATGGCTACACGTCGCGCCACATGTTTTCCAAAGGGAACCCCTACACAGGCGCGGGCCGCGCGTCGATTGTGACCCGTGCGTCCCTCCCTTTCTTTCTTCTCTTCTTATAGGACCGCTGTGCTGAACTGAACGCCCAAAGCGCCCTACCACTACCACATCTACCAGACGGAGATATTCGAACCGGTACGCACCGCTCTGAGATCTGTGCATACAACGCGTCTGAGGCGCAGAAGAAACGAGGTGTCATGTGCTACCTCCTCGAGGGGAAGGAGTACAAGGCGAGCGTGGGGGACGTGGTGATGGTGCAGCCGGGCCAGAGACATACGGTGCGTACGCTCTATGTTCTGCGCCCTTTTGATGCGAACCAAGCCCGGGCTACGTAGTTTTGGTCGGATCAAGACGCGGAGGAAGGGCTGCACGTCGATATCACTGTCCGCGGCGGGGGTCCGCGCAAAGGGTGCGTACCGGCGTCTCACGGCGAGGCCTATCCGTTGACATCACTTTCTCATTCGCTTGGCGTGGCGTGGCGTGGCGCAGGCTGGACGAGGCGTTCTTCCACAACCTCTTCGGATATATGGATTCCCTGCGACAGCAGGGCCAAGCGCCCAGCATCTTCCAGATGCTGGCCTTCATGGACTCTGCTGACGTCGTGCTTGCGGACATCCCGTTCGGCCTGGGGAAGCTGATGAACGTCGTCGTTGGTGCGTGCCTTTCCCCACGTGCTCTCCTTGTTGAATCTATTGAATGAACTCGACTCGTCGGTCTGCTAGGGCGATGGATTGGGCGATATCTCCTTGGTTATCAACCGTCGTACAAGATTTACAACGAGGGAGTGACGCAGTAGCTCTTTCACTGCACGTAGTACGGGGTTCCTTTCTTTTGTTCGATTGCAATTGGATATGCTGCACCGTTGCATGGCTTTGCTGCCTTCGTAAATTGCGACTCTGGAGTGCGCGACACCTCTGTGCCGAACTCGATGCGCGTTAGCAGGATTCCAAAACTCTCGCCAAATGAATAGTACGAAGTATATGATCGTGGTCCGAGGCCGCTGCCTTCATCAGTAGCAACTACAAACTTCACTTCCCATCGAGAGCGCGCATCACTGGCGTGGACTTCATTGAGAGTGAAGAGTGGCAAATGAGTAACATTGTGATAGCCCTAAATCCATAGTTACAAAAGGATAAAATAAAATGTCAAATGTCCGTGCTGAGATACTGTTTGAAAGGCGCGAATAAAGTCAGATGAAGAGAAATGTCTCATGTGATGGCTTCGACGCCCAAGGTATCGGCGAAATAGGGACGGCTCTGTCCCCCACCATCTTCAGCTTGTAGAAGTAGCAGATCTTCACCGCAGTAGTCGTCTTTCCGGTCGTGTACCGCGTGACGACGGTCTCGCAGTACGCAGTGCACGTAGGGTCGAAGTGGATCACCTCGTGCGTGCGCTCGGCGAATACGGTAGGCTTCTTGAGCTCGGAATTGATGATATCGTCAAGCACTTCCCACGGCGAACGCGCGTCGAGATCCAGCGCGTCCTCGACCTCGCGCCTGATGGTGTGCAGTACGTCCGATGACACTTCGCCATTTGTGCGCGCGACCCACGGCGCGTCGTCCCAGGTGGTGTTCCACGTCATGTTGGACATCACGACGAACGCGGCGAGGAAGAAGTGGTGCGGGGACGAGGAGGCCTTCCTGCACGCCCCGGCCTCGGCGAGCCAGCCCATGAGCGCGAGCGTGCCGTAGACGGTGGTGAGGAGGGGCGCGTCGGAGGTGGTGAGGAGGGCGTGGATGAAGGGCTCGAGGGCGGTGGTGGGGGTGGGGAATGTGGGGGTGCGGTAGTGGGATGGGGAGGATTTGATGTAGCGCGTGGTGTACTCTGCGCATTGGGCTGCGAGGCGCTGGGTCTTGTCGATGGGAGCGGGGGCGTCAGCCTTTGAGAAATCGTAAGTGGGGATTCGGGAGGGTGGAAGAATTGAGCTTACATAGGGAGTTGAAACTGGGTCGGCTACTTGCGAGCGCGATGAGAGGAATTTGCTAAGTTGTCGCGATATGTGTGGCATGTTGATGAGCGTGCTGGTGCTGTCTTTGTGGTAGTAGTCGATAAAGCTGTTAGTGATGAGGCAGCGAGGAATGCGAGGTATATATACCCCCATACCCCTATTCGTGCTTCTCCACTCATCCCGCGCTCAAACACATCCGCTCGAAGTCAGCATCCGAAGATTTCCTCCGTGCTCGTCTGATTGGTGGAAAATAAGTATCTTGCGTTTCCGTTTCTTGCGTTCCGCACGTCGCATCGATAGGAGGCCTAGCATTTATGTCATCTCTCTGCCCACAGCCGACGCCAGTGCTCAGAGGTATCGACGAAGGGAGGAAGAGGTGGGCGCTTGTTTGCTCACATCTTGATCTCTCCATTCAGCTAGCGCGCCCCCATGCTGACGCCGGCTGCCGCCTCGAACGTCAACTCACGCGCGTCGGGGAATGCATACGGACTACGTGTTCATTGGCAACGACTATCTACGCATAGACAAGATGGACATCTCCGCCGCCTCTCACACACCGCCTGCACCCACTCCACCTGGCTCAGCTCACCTCCGACCACTCGTAACCGCCGTCCTCTTCGATCGCGAGCATCACAGACGAACCGTATTCGGCATCGACGCAGGCGCATCCTCTCCACCGATCGACACGAGGAGGCGCCAAGGTGACGACGAACACATAGTGGCCCTCGGTGGATGGAAGACATGGGGCGGGCAATGGCGATGGAGAGTGGTCCAGCCGAACACGACAATTTAACAACGAAGATAACGTACCTGTAAGTCACCGCCGTCGTCACGAGACCCCATCCCGCTTCCCCCACCGTCGCGCCAATCCTCTCCATACACCTCGCACGCGCAGCTGTGGATGCCCGCCTGCTCGCGCCCTCAGCACACTCCCACGTCCACCGCTGCTCGCCCCTTCACGCGTCGTCCTACAGCCTTGTCCTTCGTTGCCGCGCTACTCGACGGTGTCGTGGGCACCGGCGGCACGATCGGGGCACCCACGGGCATCGTCTGTCGATATACCACAAACTGGCAAGGAGAGACGTCGTCTCGCCGCGCGGGAAGCGTCGAACCGCGGATACTTACGAATAGCGGGCGCCGACAGGACACCAGGCGCCTGGGAACCCCGCCAACGGTGGTGAGTGCGAATGGCGAGCCGGGGAGGAAGATAGTACTCTGGGTAGGCGAGAGCGCCAGCGACGACGACGTAGACGGCGACCGGCGCAGAGGTTTGAAGACGACAGTGAGGTGAGACGAGAAGGGAAGAGCCGAAGCAAAACTACGGGAAAGGGAAAAGACGAAGGGAGAGGTTGTTGGAAGGGGGGGTAAGCAAACTCTGTCGTTGCTGCTTCCCTTCCCCTCATTCACGCACCCTTATATAGTTCATCAAGCGCCGTATCCAAATGGGTATACAGCCCACTTCATTCCTCTCGCCACTCGTTCCCTGGGTCTCGACATAGCAGAGTCTTCAGGCGCATGG
The DNA here is from genome assembly GCA_012980535.1 of Pleurotus pulmonarius. Taxonomy (NCBI): domain Eukaryota; kingdom Fungi; phylum Basidiomycota; class Agaricomycetes; order Agaricales; family Pleurotaceae; genus Pleurotus; species Pleurotus pulmonarius. The sequence goes on from SJKF01000013.1 coordinate 717,015, forward strand.
CAACGAACTTGGTCGTAACCGAATGGAGCTCCCACGCACGCAAGTCAACAGACGGACTTGGCCGACCGAGCCCAGACACACCTCGCAGCGTCGCACGCCAATATCGATACACGCAATGCTGAAACGGGGGAGGGCTTACGGCACGCCCACGCCCACGCTGGATCGCAACGGGCGCAAACTCACGACTCCATGGGGAGGAGATGCAGATCGCATATCGTGTTTGTGCAGATCGTCGCGATCGCGACGGCGCGGGTACGTAGTTTCATGTATGTTCGTGCAGTTCTCACAGCAATATACGACGTATGCGTACACATTTCGGGGTTATGCGATTGAATTGGATGCGCTTGGAGGTATCTACTTGGGGAAACTCACTGCTTACTTCCAGCTTCCAGAATCCAGGCTCCAGTGGCGGCGCGTGCACGGGCTGTTCGTCTGCGCGGTGGACTGAGGGTCGGATGCACCGCGCAACGCCAAGTTCGAACGGGCAATAGCGAACAGTGGACTGTGCGCACGCCAGCTGCATCCCAGGCACGAACGGGAGCAAGGAATGCGCGAAGGTGAGTGAGTATGCGCGGTGCAACGCTTACGAAGGACTCACCCCGTATTCACAACCTAATTCCGAACGAAAACGAAAACGAAACCCACCCCGTATCCACGCTCCATCCCCATTCGCGGTCGCCTACGCAGAGCCTTTCCCCGCGTTCCAGAAACCACCCAGCGCCAGATCGTGGCCGCGACCGATAACGATACATGTATGATGTACACACTACGTCGTTTATCGCGCTGCGACATGCGCCGATTCCGACGCTTGCGCTGTTCTAGTCTCGTCGCTAGATCCCCGATGCGCGTCGAGGCTCCCGAACGGATACGTCTTTGATTTGTGCTGCGCTGGGGCTGCGGTAACGCGGTAATGCGGGTGGGACAGCGGGATAGCACGATAAAGCATAAGGGGTGGACAGGCGAGACGCGTGTGTATGCCAAGGCAACGGGGGTGCACGGAGGAGATGGCCTGCGTGGAAGATGCGACAGGGAGGCGATGAGTTGACAGGGCGCTGGATTCGCGTATTGTCCAAGTGGGAGCGCGAGCAGAAGATCTCGCGTGATCGTCTCCTTTGGGGCAGCGCAGATGAAACGGGGCATGCTGACTACGCTCGACGATTCGATTCGATCGAGCGCAGGAGGGCTGGACGCGTACCCACCCACCCACGTTTGCAGAATCCCCGTCTGTCGCAATTGATCGCCTTGCATACACTTTCCAGAACGCTCGAGCGTCGAGGATGGAGCTGTCCAGGTACGCTGGACTCTCTGTGTCTCGCAGGGAATATGCTACTGACTCTGGAACGAGTAGGCGACCGTGAACGTGAACGCCAACGCAACGTGACTGTGAATGGGGGACATCGTGGTATCGTGGCGCACAGCCATCGTTCCTGAGTGCGCGCTTTCGCTTAGCACCAGCAGGCGCTGGCCGAGATCTGGGAGATTGTTTGCATAAGCGACGAGAAGGCAACGAGAATGCCTATGGGGATACCTCCGCAACGAATCAACTACGCGTCTGGAAGAACGGTCACAGGCGAGGGCTAGCGTACAGAGTCGGGGGCGGAATATGGTTCGACGCGCAAACAGGGCAGCAGATTCGGCGGGCAGGAGGCCATCAACGAAGAATGCGCAAGATACAGAACAGGTACGCTGGTATGTGTGCGTCGCTGGGAATACGCTTTGACTCTGGAACGCTTAGGCAAATGCAAACGAAAACACAAACGGGGGACACCGTGGCGTGATGAAACGGCAGGACGTTCCTGAATTCGGGTCGAGGGTGTGACTGAGCCTGCCTGACGGATCAAGATCGCGACGCTCTCGCTTAGTAACACCAGCGGCGGTTCCTTCCAGGATGGTTCGAGAACGGGGAAGTGGCGTGCGTAAGCGACGGAGAGGCCCATGGAAATACCTCCGAAACGACTCAACGATGTGGCATAGAGCATCGGACGCGGAATGTGATGCGACGGGACACTACGAGCGCAGATTTCGCGAGCAGGAGGTCGGCAGGATGGGAGTATTGACGAGATACCAAGTGAAGAGCAGCTCAACTACCCCTGCGCCATGCTCCATGCATCTGCGACGTTTGCTGCTCTTGCCGCAACGTCTCAAGGCTCGCTTTCGACGTTGTTGAAGGGTAGAGGCATGGTGAGTATCCCGCGCGATCCTCGCCATTCTGAGCAGCAATGATGTACTTACGATATTCCCCGTTTGCAGACTATACTCGGCTGATCCTGTCGGGATGGCCGCCGTTCACCGCATTCCAGAAGGGTCAATGCTCGCAGCGCAGGATTGAATTCTGGGCTACGGAGGTACGGCATCATCTCTATTTCGTTGCAAGTTCGTCGTCACTGATCTTAATAATTGATCCGGCAGTAACAATCAAGTCATAGATGGTATACAATTATCCGACGCCGCCACGCGCTCATTATCTGGTCGGGACCGCTCCGAATGCGTCAAGATCGTCGATCAGAGGATTGATCCCTCCACGATGGCGAAGTCAAGTTGAGAGGCCGACGAGGAGGTCCTTGGGGATGTCCTCGACTGTAGCTTGGGACGGTGCCTCGCTCGGATGTAGCAGGACGGAAACAAAGACATCGGAGATGCCGTATGGAGGATACGCGTTCTACAGAGATCAAGTCGCGGGTGGAATGAGCAAGCAAATACATACGTACGTTAACGTGTTTATTTCGCTGGGAACACGCCGTTACTGATCACTTTATGATTCAGCTTACTGGTGAGTTACGGCTGCAAGCTCGCTTAGGAGATCGTCGATTAGCAACGCCACCACATGTCGATTTGCGCCAGGGTCGGTCCGGAACGAAGAAGATCGAGATTCGGGAGGCAGAGGGTCCACTTTCGCGACAGAAAACGAAGGGACACTCTGCGTAGAACCAGGCGATGCGACTCACGCGGGCGACTGAGTGGATGGGAACGAAAGAGAGACTTTGGGGCCTTGGGATCATCCGTCGACAACGGAATACTCGACATGATTCAAGAGTCAGGTTTCCCAAATGATCACCAAGGATTGCCGAAACGCGGCCACATGATGCAGGTACGCGTTTCGTTTATTCAATTTAGACTTTGCGTTTACTCACGCTGACGCTAGAAATATTAGGCGACTACAACACACGGCGACGCAACGCGATCCAAGTGGGATTCCGTTAGTCCAGGCTCATCTCCATTCGTCTACACGCGCATGATCAGCATCCGACCAACTTCTCGTTGTTCCCGAGTCACCAGGGATGGCCAAAACACGGCCACATGATGTAGGTACGCGCGTCGTTCAGTTGATTCAATTTAGACTTTATCAACGCTAACGCTAGAACTATTCAGGGAGCACGCCAAATGGCGATCCAACGCCGATAGTCTAGAGTTTCCAGACTCGTCCACACGCGCGCAAGTCGTTTTGTCCCCTTTGGGGCAGCGCGTAGCGAGGAAGATGAATCAGGGCCCGCAGACTGCGCTCGGCGAGTCGATTCGATCAAGCGCAGAACGCCCGTACGCATACGTATGCATGCACGCACGCGCGCAGAAGCCTCGTCTGCCGCGATCACCGTCACCACATTTCCCAGAATGCTCGAGCCACGGATGTGGAGTACCGCAGGTATGTTGGGCTCCGCATATGTCGCTGCGAACATGTTGATTCTGATTCTGGAACGTTTAGGCGAATGTGAACGCTAACGCTAACGCGACCTCGAACGGGGGTATTTTGTGACGTGATGACGCACTGCCAGCGTTCCTGAATTGCGGTCGAGTGTTTGCCCGATGGATCAAGCTCGTGGCACCCTCGCTTTCGCTTAGCACCAGTGGATTTTCAGGATGGTTCGAGAGCGCGGAGATTGCGCGATGCAATGGCCCATGGGGATACCTCCTCAGCAAGTCAACGACGCGTCTGGAAGAACGGCCATGGGGGAGGCGCGGCATAGAGAATTGGAAATACGGCGCGATGTGACGCCACGATAGCAGACTTGGCTGCCGGGAGGGTAGCAGGTGAAGGAGCGAGAGGATCGGCGAGAAACTAAGGTTAAATTGTGAGTGTCTCGCCTCTGTGCGCGCAGACGACGTACTTACGATAGGCCCCCATTTGCAGACATCCCCAGCTATTGAATTTACGCCGTAACGTCTTCACACACGCTTACACCCGTTGTCATCGCTGTTCACTGCATTCCAGAAGGCCCAAGGCCCGCATCGCAAGCATGAATACGGGGCTACGTATGTACGCCACTTGTTTATTTCGTTTGGAATCCGTAGTTACTGACCCTGATCGCTGATCGCCCAGCGACAATGAAGCAAGTGGGGGTATGCGCTTATCCGACACCGCCACTCGTTCATTATGAGGTCGGGACCGCGCCGAATGCGTCAAGATTGTCGATCAGAGGGTTGATCCCTCCACAATGGCGAAATCGAGTTGGGAGGACGACAAGAAGGTCCATGGGGATGTCCCAGTGGGGATGGATCGGGGATGTGCCTCGCTTTGATGAATGAACACGGAGACGAAGAGATTGGATATGCCGTACGGATGTGGCGCCGCGTCGCGTCGCCGTTGCTGGAGGATACTTGTTCTAGAAGGCTCGAGTCGCCGGTAGCGTGAATAAGCAGCTACGCATGCACGTTAGCCTGTTTATTTCTCTGGGAACGCGTCGTTGCTTATCCCCGTACAATTCAGGTATTCAGGTTACGGCGTCGGGAGCTCGCTTAACGCGTCCAGATCGTCGATTAGCAAGGACATTGTGTCTCGATTTGCGCCAGGGTCGATCCAGAATAAGGAGAATCGAGATCTGGGGTGCAGAGGGTGCGTCCTCGCGTCAGAAATACGAAGGAACACCCAATGAGATCGCCAGCGATACAACTCACGCGCACAACTGAACGAATGCGACCGAAAGCAAGACTTTGGGGCCATTGTATAATACGTCGACAACGGAATACTCGCAGTAATTCGGTTCAGCCAGACTCCATCTCGTCTGCACGCGCGCAATCCCCATCTGTCCCCATCCTTGTTGTTCCCGAGTCACCAGGGATGGCCGGAACGCGGCCACATGATACAGGTACGTTCGCGCTTCGTGGATTCAATTTATAATTCGTTCACGCTGACGCTAGAAATATTAAGCAAGCTCGACAAATGGCGATGCAACGCCGATATCCAAGTTAATCCAGACCACGTCTCCATTCGTCTGCGCGCCGCCATCCCCATCTGTCTCCTTCTCGTTGTCCCCAAGCCACCACGAATAGCCGACACGCGGCCACATGATGTAGGTACGCGCATTGTTAATTCAATTTAGACTTTGCTGATACTCACGCTAGAACTATCAAGCGAGCACGACAAATGGCGATGCAACACTGCCATGCAAGATCGTGCGAGAATCGAGACGCAGATGGTGCACACTCGCGACAGAAATACGAAGGGACACTCACAGGGATTGCTGGGGATACAACTAATGTGCGCGACAGAACGAACGTGAACGAAAGAAGGACTTTGGGTCCATGGGATCACACGGCGACAACAAACAGGATGCTGGGTGATTCAGACCCCGTCTGTATCCCTTTGCACGCGCGATCCCCATCTGTCCCAATCATTGTTGTTCCCGAGTCCATAGCGAGAGCCGAAACGCGGCCACATGATGTAGGTACGCGTGTTGTTAAGTTCATTCAATTTAGACCAATGCTAGAACTATTAGGGGCGACGCAACGCCGACATCCACGATCGTCAATACGGATCCGTTGCCAGGGTCGGCAGTCCATCTAGGATGGTGTGAAATTCAACAGCACGACATGGAGCGCGCAACGAAGATAGATAGTTTCTAGATTATTCGTGAAACAGGAACAATAACGAGAGACTCACACACCGCCAGCTTGGGGTCGGATTGCGACGCCTAGATCGTCTACTCAGCGTATCCGATTCGCTCTGGAATCACGCGAACGACTTTCACGAGTACATTATGACGAAACGCAGGAAAACCGCAGGTTTCGTTCTTTCCCCCCCCTTCCTTCCTCCCCAACGCTCTGTTCTCTTCCACGGCCATCGCTGTCCAACCTCGTCTACCCCATCGCCTTACTCGTCGTAGCCTTCTCTCAATACTATCCCCCGTTTACCAGCAATATCAAGGGCGACTTGTCCGGTCGTCGACTCAATGCTCCAGTCGCTTCGCCTCCGCGGCCTCTGCAGTGGTACAAGTGTCCTTGTGAGTATCCTTCATCATTTGCTTCTTCCATACTGATATACTGGTCTATCTACGACAGCCTCGAATTGATCGACTCACTCACAACAACCTTAGCAGCGCAACGTCTCCCTTTGCAGAACACCGAGCATGTCGAGCGCCGTGCCTGGGCGTTGGAGTGCGATCGTTCGGAGCCGACGACTGGCTTAACTTGCGCACAAAACCCTCGATTTACGGCGTAGATTCAAAACAAGTAGCCAGGTGAGTCCTCATTCAATGCTAGTGGAGTTTCCCATGGTGTTGACATTACACCGTGCGCTGTAGACATTGCTCTTCGCGTGTCCGTGCTTATCGATACCCCAATCCCGCCGACATTCCTGACGAGTCAGGCAGTGCTGGACGCCTCGCTTAATCGACCAGGCAGTGACTGCTATGGTCGCAGGTTTGTACGGCAACGGTAGCTAACTCCATTCGATCTGAGCTTCATAATTCACAGAGCCCTAGCTTAGATAGATCGACCAAGGGGGGTAGTTATTGTATGTGAGTAACCCCGCTGGTTTATTATGTTGTTACACTTATCCCTCGTGTTCTAGGTCTCACGTCAATATCACACTGATTCGATTCGACTTGTAAACGCCCCAGCGACCCATAGAATGACATCGCCCAGTTGCCACTTCGAAAGGTACGGTACAGCCATGCTTACGCGTCCCATTGCAGGCGCACCGTAGATCTCGTACTTCATATTTTCCCATCAACACTAACAGCGATGGGACAGTAACCCGTGAGTAACCCGGTAGATCTCTTATTAGATTTAGCTCTAGCGTTCTGGAGTCTGAATGTCTAGCCAAAAACTCACCTATGGCCATAAGAAATGGTGTGAATGGACCGAACATCGCCAACGATCACCCTTTCCTTACCCCATCCCAATTCAAGCCGGCTACATCAGTAATTCGCCTACGTTGTAACCCTTGCCTGTCATAATTACGGTAGCACCACCCTAATATCTCCCTCGCCCGCTAGATACCATTAAGTGACATGTTCCCCGTTGTAGGCGTCGAGACGGAAAGGTTGTAGTTGCGCAGATAGCCTCAAATATACTGGTTTTTGTCTAACTTTGCGCCCTCTTCAAGAGGCGTCTCTGGCTTCGAAACTGAGCTCATGGGCTGATGGGGCTTGTCTTCAACCACGGCCGCACACTTGCTTCCCAGTTTGCCTTCGAGGTTGCGTGCGTCGCTCAAGCTTGAGGTAGTTGCAGAGGTCAACTTGTATCGACGTAGTCTATCCATTACGCTCGTAGATAAGCATGAATATGATTGGTTTCGTGCCATTTCATGCTTTGATCGCCCGAGGTCGTCGTTTGTGTGATCCTTATCGATTCCGCGTACTTCTTGTCGCAAGACCTTTGGGTCGAATACCACGACGAGATTGAAATGGTCCCCTTCTGAGGTCTTGAGTTGATGCAGACACAGTGCGCAACGATCTGTTGCGGCGTGACTTTGAAGGGAAGGGTACAATGAGATTGTGTACTCACTTGCACAGCGAAGAACTGACAAAGGTACAACTAGATTCAATGAGATACTGATATATAGCACGCTCAAATCTTGTATTTGCATTGTACAACAACGCATCAGTGACACAGGAATGAACCTAATCAAACAAATAGTAAGTGAATTCAATGAGTGACATTGACATTTCATGTCAGCGATGAAACTACGTAGATCGAATGCAAAGCAACCAGTTGAATGGTTGCATCGTAATCATCGGTAGTGATTGATACATAGATTGGCAAAGTCCTCATTTGTCTACACTGCACCACGGACAGCTATCCAGACATGAGTCGACAACATATTAAACTGCGCAAGCACTGCGATGTATCTGTCCCTCCAACGCTCAAATTTTGTTGAGATAAATTGATGTCATTCATAGCGAAATATTACAAAGACGTTCGAGCGAACGATAGAAGCTATTGTTGGTAACTACAATTCTAACAGCTCTGGACGTCGACCACCTAGTTTGATTCGAGTTTCGTTAGAATTCACAACAACTTAGCCAGCACATTGAAGGCGAATTATTTGACACAATTGGTACAGTTTCTTACAGGTTTGTGAGTGTATTCCATCGTCCATAAACTAGAGGATGCTCTCGACGAGTTCATTTCTTATTCAGGAAAGTCAATGTCTTCATTCGGATGAACCTGTCGACTTCGACAATTTGCCTCGAACCTCGCAATTATCATGGCTCGTTTCGCAGGTACGTACTCTCGCTACTCACACAATTCACTACAAGTTCACGCACTCAATTCAAACATACAGTGCTCGAAAGCGAACGTTCAGTTTATTGACAACTTCATCAACTCAACATCACGCCTGCGCCGGAGAAGGGTTCACGCGAGATGGTAGATCTGGGGGTAAGAATGTACCTTTGAATTTGTTACCATAGCTCACCTTAGACCGGGGGGATAGTGGTTTCTGATGCTCTGTAACAGGTACGCCGGAGTAGATCCAAGTCCAGAGCGTCTGCTCCTGGATTATCTGCGGAGGGTACAAAATTCTAGATCAATATCGTTGATCGTCCGGAGGTACCTCTCGTCGCCATTTCGCCGTTGAAACGGGGAGCTACTGATGGGATAATTCAATGGGTAAAGCACAACCCCGATGGTAACATCTCGTTGCTACCGTAAGTATTGCCTTCTGACAAATCAACGGGGGCACGGAAATAAAAATTACTCACTCGTTCACACAAGGTTTGTGTTAATGTGAGATATTGTATATGTGCGCGCATGATCGGGGAACTCTAGCGTGCCTAGAACATGTCTGAAGTTGCATATATAATATTCTACGGCGGGGGGTACTCACCTCATCCCTCGCACCTGCCAGCCGTTATGCTGGCACGGTGCGAGGTCATCGCTATCCTTTTACTTCTCGCTTCACTCGCTTCGCCCTGCCCTGAATACTGTAAGTATTATTGCTCGTCTTCATCGTTGTGCGCCGTGCTGAGCTCACCTCTTATTCAGGTTGTTGGAGGTGCCAGGAATTATATGTCAAGCTTAACCACCACCCCATATTCTGCCGTGCATCTTGCCATCCATGTCTGGTACGTTTAGTTCTCCAACTCTGCCCGTGCGTTTATCATCCTGACTATGGTGCCCCCCGTCTGCTCAGATATTACCTTCACTCCGCAGCAAGTAATCACACATTCTGTTGTGGCCTCGTAATCGGAAACCTGGCGACAACATCCCCGCCGTCTCGTGTATTGCACACTGCACACTTGATACATGAATATGATCAATTCCAGTCCCTACGCCATTCGTCCTCGACTTTCTCCCTGACGACCATAGTAAACTCCCTATCACGCCCAGTCCATACACCCGTCCACTTATACCAATGACGTTGTGTCTCGCGTCGACGTTCAAGGATTGCAACCGCTGTCGAACGTATGTTGGTCGTCGTCGCGCACTTCCACGAGCAGCGTAAGTGGCACTAGTCGAAGACGCCGTGAAGATTGAAGGATGATCGCGGTAGGTCCCTCGTGTCCTCGTGTAGTGCCGTTTGCTGATGCTTCGTAATGTTTAGATGTTCGTTGATCGACATGTGGCGAAGCCTCCCCCTGCGAATCAACCTGGCCATGTCAGCGCCGTCGTGCCGCAACATTCAACATCCTTCGCCCTCGTCGTATAGAGCCATGTCGCTCCCCACCCCTCATCACGCTCTCGCATGCTCCACCCTCAACCATCTCTCCACGAGCGCAAAGACTTCTGATGGGGCTGTGTATACCCCTCCCCAGCGCGCATTCGCAGGGACTCGTCCCTCGCGTCGAGTCAGACGCCGTGTCGTCGGTGGCACGAGGTGGCCTGCACTCATCGCAGCCGTCTACCTTGTTTCATCTCCCTCCTTCGTCGACTCGTCTTGCTGCCGCCGTCCTCTTCTTGCACTCGTCGACACGCTCTCGCATACCCTGCCCTCGACGATTCCTCTGGGCGCGAAGTCCTTCATACACGGTTCCCCTCCCAATTTCCCCTCGCGGCCGTACATATTCGCAGGGACTCGCCTGTCGTTCGCGGCACGAATCACTCTGCGGCCGGCACTAAGCTTCAAGTCCATGGAGAATCCATAGATGGTACGTACCTCAAATGTTGGTACAGCGCCGTCTGCTGACACCCATCCCCGCTAGCCTTAATATCGATGCCTGTGCCGTGTGTCGGGGACCGCCGTGCTGTCGTCACCAGGCATGGCTCTCGTCGCGGAGTCGATGCACGTCCCCATCGTACGCTGTGCTCGCGAACGTTGACGCCTCGTGTGCGTACCACCGTCTCCACCAGTTGCGTCGTTGCCGGGACTTGCTATCGCGACGGAGTCGGTGTATCCCTCGCTCGTATCCATGGTCCTCGAGCGTCCACACCTGGCCGTCACCTCTCCCTCTCAACCCTCGCTCACCACTACACCCTCACGCACTAGGCCTCCCCAACGTGTCCCTCCCCAATGCTTCGTCGCGGAGTCAACATAGCTGCCGTCGTAGAGCGTTCGCGCCTGTCCATCTTATCTCGCGGGGGCTGCCATCTCCACCACTGCCGTCGTCGCCAGGGCGCGTCATCGCCACGGAGTCGAAGCACTCCATATCGTATACCTGCACTGTCTCTCCCTTCAACGCTCGACACGAGGGCCTCTCGCACTACGCATCGCCCAACGTTCCTTCCATTCGCATCCACCCATTGCGGCCACGGGTTCCCAGCGTCTCGCGGCAGCACGTCCCTCACCTCCTTCGTCCCATCTATCCGCCGTTGATGCGCGACACCACGGCTTTGATTGGGGATTCAAGGTCGTCTGCGTCCCTCGTAGCTGTCGCTGGGGATTGTCGGGGCGTGGTCCGCCCATCTCCATCTCGCAGCTGAGCGCCATGGCGTCGTGATTGTGCGGCGAGAACAGTCCCTCCCTTCGGCACTTCGCGCCCGTTGGGTAGTAACCTCGTTCGTGGGACTCTGCGTATGCTTGACGAGCGTGAGTAGTTCCCTCCCGCGCCCAGGTAACTCTGGCCTCGACGCTGTCGTAATCGCGTATACTCGCCGTCGCGAACGTCTGCTGCTTCTGTGTCGACGACCCTGTTCTCGCCGCTACTGCCCCGGGTTCAGCGCCGACTCGGCGTCTCGCGCACTTCGCAAGCCGTTGGCACTTTGAATCGAGTACGTGACTTGCTGCCAGTGTAGGTGTCGTGTCTTGATAGTGTCGCACCGGCTGACTCTGTGGTAAGCTCTGCCCTTGGTACCACGAATGACTGACTCACCTTGACAGTTTGCAGTCCCCACCTGCTTGTCCGCCGTATAAAATGCCCCGCATGCCCCCACCCGCTTGTTCGCCGTGTAAAACCCCTCGTATAAGGGGAAACTATCGCAAATTGAAGCCAGGTTTTGGGCGCTTCGCCTGCTGCGCCCCCACCCGCTTGCTCGCCGTATAAAATGCCCCGCATAAGGGGAAACTATCGCATTTTGAGGCTACGTTTTGGGCGCTTCGCCTTCAGTGGTTTCTGTTCCCACGCTATACTACCTGCCCATCGTGGTACGCGAGTGTAGGCGATTGGTCGACGGAGGAAGGAAGTAAGCGAGCGAGTGGAGGGATAGCTAGACCAGATAGACACAAGGGATGTACCCCTCATCTGGCTGCGGTCTTGGCGCGGGCATGGAGCGCAGGTGGAGGGCCTGCTGGCTGTGGCGGGTTGAGGGAGGAGTATTCCATGCCAGTGGTTCACCAGCAGTCATTCGTCAAGTTGTCCGTTGTGTCGCTCTACGGAAGATAAATAGAAATTGTGATTGTAGTTGTGATGTAATCGTGCATGCGGACAGGGGTGTGAAAAGGCGCGTCGGCTGAGTCAGATGTTACCCAAGCCTTGTCATCGTGTCTCATAATCGTCTGCGTCGCCTCTGCGGATATGCGGTAGCCTGTGAGAACGATCTCGCATTTAAATTCGCTGCGTATCGTTCATCCCACTCCCTCGAACTCTCCTCCATCTCCCATCCATGGCGCTAAGTTTTCTGGTCAGCAAGGTTCGTCTGCTACCTCTCAAAATGACATAGACGCCCAATTCTGTCTCTCAGCCCAAGCTTCTTCCCGTGAAGAGAGACGCGGACGGTACATGGCTGTTCTTCGACGGGAACAAACGTATTTCGGACTTGTCGAACGACGAAAATGGCTACACGTCGCGCCATATGTTCGCCAAAGGGAACCCTTGCACAGGCGTGGGCCGGGCGTCGGTCGTGACTCGTGAGTTTAGTACTTTGTTTTCTGAGAGCCGCTGTACTGAACTCGACGCGCAAAGCGCCCTACCACTACCACATCTACCAGACGGAGATATTCGAACCGGTGAGGACTACTCTACGATATCTGTGCATGCAGTGCGTCTGAGGCGCAGAAGAAACGAGGTGTCATGTGCTACCTGCTCGAGGGGAAGGAGTACAAGGCGGGCGTGGGGGACGTGGTGACCGTGCAGCCGGGCCAGAGGCATACGGTGCGTACGCTCTGTCCTCCGTCCTTTTGATGCGATCCGAGCCCGGTTTACGTAGTTCTGGTCGGATCAAGACGCGGAGGAGGGTCTGCACGTCGATATCACCGTCCGCGGCGGGGGTCCGCGCAAAGGGTGCGTACCGGCGTCTCACGGCGAGGCCTATCCGTTGACATCACTTTCTCATTCGTGGCTTGGCGTGGCGTGGCGCAGGCTGGACGAGACGTTCTTCCACAACCTCTACGGATACATGGACTCGCTGAGACAGCAGGACCGATCGCCCAGCATCTTCCAGCTGCTGGCCTTCATGGACTCCGCTGATGTCGTGCTTGCGGACATCCCGTTCGGCCTGGGGAAGCTGATGAATGTCGTCGTTGGTGGGTGCCTTTACCCACGTGCTCTCCTATTGAATCTATTGAATGAACTCGATCCGTCGTCTTGCTAGGGCGATGGATTGGTCGATATCTCCTGGGCTATCAACCGTCGTACAAGATTTACAACGAGGGAGTGACGCAGTAGCTCTTTCACGGCACCGTAGTACGGGTTCCTTTATTTGGTTCGGTTGCAATTGGATACGCTGCACCGTCGCATCGCTTTTCTACCTTCGTGAATTGCGACTCTGGAGTGCGCGACATCTCTGCGCCTCAACCAATGCGCGTCAGCAAGATTCCAAAAACCTCAACAAATGGACGGTACGCAGTATAAGGTCATGGTGCGAAACACATCGGGGCGCGCATAGTGAAGAGTGGCAAATGAATAACATTGTCATAACCCCAAGTCCATAGTTACAAAAGGATAAAATAAAATGTCAAATGTCCGTACTGAAATTCTGTTTGAAAGGCGCAAACAAAGTCAAGGGGAGAGGAACGTCTCATGCGATGGCTTCGACGCCCAAGGTATCGGCGAAATAGGCACCGCTCTGTCCCCCACCATCTTCAGCTTGTAGAAATAGCAGATCTTCACCGCGGTGGTCATCGTGCCGGTCGTATATCGCGTGACGACGGTCTCGCAATACGCGCTGCACTGGGGGTCGAAGTGGATCACCTCGTGCGTGCGCTCAGCGAATACGGTGGGCTTCTTGAGCTCGGAATTGATGATGTCGTCGAGTACTTCCCACGGCGAACGCGCGTCGAGGTCCAGCGCGTCCTCGACCTCGCGCCTGATGGTGCGCACTACATCCGATGACACAAGACCATTTGTGCGCGCGACCCACGGCGCGTCGTCCCAAACGTTATTCCACGTCATGTTGGACATCACGACGAAGGACGCGAGGAAGAAGTGGTGCGGGGACGAGGAGGCCTTCCTGCACGCGCCGGCCTCGGCGAGCCACCCCATGAGCGCGAGGGTGCCGTAGACGGTGGTGAGGAGGGGCGCGTCGGAGGTGGTGAGGAGGGCGTGGATGAAGGGCTCGAGGGCGGTGGTGGGCGTGGGGAATGTGGGGGTGCGGTAGTGGGATGGGGAGGACTTGACGTAGCGCGTGGTGTACTCTGCGCATTGGGCTGCGAGGCGCTGGGTCTTGTCGATGGGGGCAGGGGCGTCAACCTTTGAGAAAGCGTAAGTAGGGATTCGGGAGGGTCGAAGAATGGTACTTACATGGGAAGTTGTCACCGGGTCGGCTGCTTGCTTGCGCGAAGATAAAAATTTGCTAAGTCGTCGCGACATGTGTGGCATGATGATAAATTTGCTTGAGTTATCGTCGTAGTGGTGGTAGATGAAGAGGTGTTAGCGAAGCAGTAGTGAGGAATGTGAGGTATATATACCCCCCATACCCCTATTCGTGCTTCTGCACTCATCCCGCGCTCAAACACATCCGCGCGAAGTCAGCATCCGAAGATTTGCTCCGTGCTCGTCTCATTGGTGGAAAACATCTTCCGTTGCTTCCGTTCCGCACGTCGCCTCGATAGGGGGTCTAGCGATTTGCCTCCGTCGATTTGATTCCGTCGAAGTGCGCGACCGATTGGAAAGTTGGTTAATGGTTTTAAGTGCTGGAATCCGGGGGGTGGCCCTTGGCGAGCGATATTGCTGCACCTTGGAGTAATACTCATCGATTTACGGTGAAGGTAAGGAGGACGACGTGTTCACGCAACATCTCGCCAGCCAGTGGCGAACCTGCGTGTTGCCCCTTTACCCCCTTTACCCCCTTTTCGAGGGTTCGGACATCCCGGGCACGCTGCACAGGTCACACAGACATCCCCCGTCATGGTTCTCCGTCATAATGTGGAGCGCTGGTACGATGCGGATGAGTGATTCTCGTCGTACCGTCGAGCTTCAAGACGAATCCTGTGCACGGCTTGTCCTGTGCTATCCGTTCCGGCGAGTGGATGGTGAGGGAGGACTTCGTAATGAGCCGCCGGCCCAGTGAATGGCCAGTGAATGGCGTGGTTATGTGACGTGGATTACCTGCTGCAGTTCTGCAGCACCATCGGTGGGCGGGTTATGCATTGGTAGCGGTGTCACCTAATTCCGTCGCGCGAGATTTTGACCCGTAGTTCAGAAAGGCGGAGGGATGTTGATTGGCGACTAGAATTGTCTTTGAGTGAGGTAGCAACGCCCCACAGAGCTGGAGAGGTATTTGCTGTATAAATCCGCATGGTTCCCTTCAGGCTGAGACATTCACAGAGAGTCAAACTGACGGAACTTGGATGGAAGTGTAAGCGGCAGCGCACTCACTAAAAGGTTAAAACCTTGTCTATACGAAGCTTCTCGCATATCTACCGTATTTGGTCGCGCCCTCTCCGCGTAAGCCTGAAAGTGTGCTCCTGGGAACCAATTGGGGATGTACTTCAGGAACGGCAGCACGTCTACCAGGAAATGCCCTGGATCACAGCTCCCCCAGCTGTACGAGAGCCTTTCCCTTTTCTGCACGTTCGATGTTGGGATCATATTCGGGCTTGATTTATAAGCCGTACATGATGGAGATTGATGCTCGCGAAGAGAACACTTGTCAAAAAGTAAGCACGAGAGGGATGTTGCTAAGCTGACAGCTTACCAGTCGATGTCGCGGGGGAATTGCTTCGGTTCGTCGAGTAGACGCCCTATGTGATCGCGAGAGTTCCAGAGTTGTTTCGGCTGGTGATTGGGGGATAGTTGTATTGTGGTCAAATAGTCGATAATAACTCACGATTGATTAGCGCTTCGACCGTGAATACAATCTGAAGACGTCCTCACGGTCGTGTATGAGCCAAATTGGAAGCTTCCAAGCTGCGCGCCGTCCTAGGCGACAGAAGCCGAAGTGGATCCACGCATGGCTCACGTCGAGCGTCAGTACGTAGCCAAACTCTCTAAGGAAAATGAACCCTGGTCGTTTCATTCGCTAGATTTTTCGACGCGCTCATCTATTGGTATTCGAAGCGTGGAATTAGGCGAAGATTCGTGAGAGGTTGTAACAACAGAAGTAGGTCACACCTGCCTTCTAGTAAATCAAGCTCTGAAGACGAAGTTAAGCTTAACGTGTCGTTATGTAGCACTATATTGCCGAGGGGTGGGTTGCCTTATCGTGTCTCAGTGGCAGCCATCATTTCAGAGGAGATGTCGCGAATGTTCAAGTTGAAACTTGAAAGGAAGCGAATGTTGACTGACCCTTTGACTGTGGGGAAACATTTGTTACTGTGGGAAGACAACTAGCGACCACGCCAGATCAAAGTTGATTCGAACCTGATTCCATCAATTGTATGCAGCCTGAGGCGACATGTCATAGCGAGATACAAGTACATTGCGGGAAGACGAAAACGGGGACGAATCAGAGTTTCCCCTTCCCTCCATCGATGTTCTTCCCGCGCCTCTTCCTCGCACCATCGATGACTCGGAGCACTGGCGTAGGTTCCTGGTTTGGTGGCTCGCATAGCGGAGGGGGGACCGGCGCCCCGACAAACTCAATATATCCTTGGACATGCTGAGGGCCAGCTATGGCTAGCAGTTCGTCGAATGTTTGTGGGGTTGGAGGGGTATCTGCTGGAACAATTCTACTGCCCTGGATCGGCACATAATCAATCCCAGAGGGCGTGATTCGGTTGTTGGTTACATATACGATGGCCAGCGTGACCAGGAGACCCACGTCCGAAGGCAATTCACCATAAATTCTCAGAATATCCCAGAGATTCTGGCCCTCGACAGAACCGATATTCCACGCGTGCGGCACAATATCGTACTGGTTCCAGATGTTCGCATTCCAAACTTGGTATGCGCTGGGCCCAAAAGTGACGAGCGGGAATGATTCAGCGTAGAGGTTAGCAAATGGGCGGTTTCCTGGAGTTGGTCCCGCAATTGGATACGCGAACGTATTGCCGGGTGAGATGTTGCTGAGAATGCCCGATGTTAGGGCAGTCAAAGCGATGGTAGGAGAAAGTGCGCCCCCAAGGCTATGTCCGGTGAATACGACTCGAGTATCGTTAATGGCTGGGATTCGTTTCAGGAATTCGGGTAGTGTCGTCCCTTGTCCAGCCGATGGGATAGTCAATACACGATTCACGCCATTGGCCGTACCAAACGCGATGTAGGCCTTCAACGGGTCAATCGTATCTGGGTCGACTGGGACAGGAACCGAACTACCCCCGTCGCTCGCAAAGGCCTCAAAATCAACAATTTGGTCGACATCCACGTCTTCATCGAAGTTGACACCTGAGTTTGTAGCAGTCCCTGCGATTGCGACGACGTAGGTGTTCCAGTAGTCGCGGTTGCCCCAGTCCGCCAGGGAGTTGCGGGCGACGTAGAATGTGTGGTCGGCAGCGGAGGACGCGTCGTCGGGATTGAGCTTCCAGACGGTTGGCCCCCAGACGACCCTCCAGGGACCCATGCCGAGATTGTCGATAGCAGGCTGCAGCGACTCGTCCATCTTCTGCTGGAGATCAGCTTGTGTACCGAGGCAGCCCGTCGCGATCCCCGATGCGAGAGATAGCGAGAAGATTTGTTGATGGATGTTGTAGGAAGAAGTCATGGTTTGGGGTACTTGTGCTGACGCAGTATCAGGCGTTGGATTTCGGTGCTTGCGAGTCGACTACGACATAGAGTTAGTCCAAGGTGTTTGTGAAAGGTGCGAATCACCTACTAGTTCAAAAGGTATAAGCGGCGGTTGGGATAATGATAAGAGGAATTGGCTGAGACTTTATACTCCTGGACCTCAAGAGGTAGACGCCATTCAAGTGCTATTTGAATGGGTTCCTGTCACGACAACTGGCACGTAGTAACTGAGAATGGGCCAATTCAGTCAAACCAATTGAATGATACGTACCGGTAAGCCCATCGACAACAATGAGCCTCAAGAAGCGAATTCGAAGCGAAGAGAATCTATCAAGTCACGGAAGGTTCGGTCATGTGCGCAGCAACATGGTACGAAACACACAGTGTGGAATATCGAAAGTTACACCAAGGGGTGAGGAACCCCCGTCGATATCGACCCTTTGCCATGAGATCAAGCTGGATTCCAGTGACGTCCAACCTCCTCCCGCATCTCATCGTACGCTGAATTTGAGCAAAGGTCTATCTATAGTTTGTGAGTAAGAGCCAGTCAAACGTGGCGAGCACCACCGAGTGAGGCACTCACGCCGCCCGACTTTGACATTTTCTATTCGGATGACCGACAACGCCGATCACTGAGAATGTTCAAACGAGACGGGGAGGTGGGAGGTAATTGAATTGTGGCTTCTGGAATGTGGTACGGCATATACAGCACGTACCACAACGCCCGCAATTAGATACTTTCAAGATAAAAAGGGCCAAAGTATTGTAAAAATATTCTAAATACTTTTACCATCCTTTGTCCCAAATTATTAATGAAAGTATCGTGAAAGTATCAAAGAAATTGCCTTTTTGGGCGATTTTCTTCGATACTTTCACAATACTTTCACTATATTTGAGGACAAAGGATGATGAGGGTATTTAGAATACCTTCATCATACTTTGGCCCTTAGTAGCATGAGGATATTTAATCCCGGACGTTGTGTACAGCACATATGTCGGGCATTCAGTAACGTGCTGATTGTGGCGGCGAGTATGAGAGAAGTCTACGGCGCTTTAGTGAGGATATTCAGGTGACCGAGTACATGACTGATTGGAGTCGACGCCGCCGTCGTGGGAGGAACAATCACCCCGCCATGGAAGCGCTGCCAATATAGGGCCTGTGGTTCTTCGTCATTCAAACGTAGTTGGCCGAGAATGTAGTGTGATCCACAACCAGAATATTCAAGTTTTGCTGCTAACAGGAGGTTAACCGGGGACTAACTAGTTCGGTTATGTCACCTACCCAGGCAACGATAGCATCCCGCGAACGTTGTAGCAACAGGTCAGCCCCATCAGTAGTTCTTCAAGGTAGTCTGAAGACACGCCCGAGGCTGTCGAGAAGGTCAATACAGTCCTGTGACATCCAGCTTGAGTGCCGTTCGAACTTGACCCTTAGCGTCAATGTCAGTGGCTCCAGTGTCGTACTATCGCCATCTCTAAATTAGTACCTGTACCCATCATCCATGAAATATATTGATTCAAACGTTTGTCTTTTACATCAGCTCTGAGTCGCGAATAATCTTTACTTATTCGGCAGAGCGTGGTGTGATGGAACACTCAAACGGGATGATGTGTCTTTCAACGCCACTGTGAACGTAGTCGGCAGGGTGACTGAAGCACGCACCTTGAGAACCCGGAAGTCCATTGAATATCTGGTTCGATATATCGTCCTTCTTTGTCCTTCGCTTTAGCGATATCAAAACAGGACAGGATCGACGCTATAGAGATCGAAAGAGAATCCATCGCAAAGAAGCGACCAGTGCATATCCTACAAAACGTAGTTGAGATGTGAACCGCAGGGCCATAGTCGTGTACGAACCTTCGCCCGAATCCAAAATTTGGAATGGGGTCAAGGGTATTCGGATTGATCTCACCGATCTTCAAGAATCTTTCGGGATCGAAGGTATCGGGATTGGGATAAATTTCTTCGTCCCTCAGAAGGGCCCTGAGATGTCGGTAAGTTGAGTGTATTTCTGCGTAAGTAAATGTAATCTGGACTCGCCAGATATTGACGAAGACCGTGGATCCTTTGGGTAAGAAATATCCATTGTACTCGTCAACCATTGTGGGTCGATGTGGTAGACCTACGTCCGTGATGCTTGTCAGACATAGACTCCAGCCAAAACGAAAGAGTTATCGTACCTAAAGGCAATACGGATTGCCATCTTGGAACGAAACGATTCAGAATACAACACAAGAGACGAAGAAAGGATCTCAGACCTCAGGAGTTCTAACATAATAGCACGAACATATGGCAAATGTGCTAGGTCCTCGAACGCGGGCAGGCGGGAGCCAAGATACGCGGTTAGCGCTTTTTGACCCTTCTTCTGGACGTTTGAATAGAGGACCATCGCGGCAAAGAAGTTTGAAAGCGCTAAATGAGACGTCTCTGCACCGCCTAGTGACAAAATCAACTGCAGCGCTCACACTGAACTCAGAGATGCACCCGTGTAAGCAACCCATGCTATGTCCTTGATCAACTCTTCGTCAGGGTGACCTTGGATCCCGTATCCGCCCTTCGCCAGACGTCGAGATAAAATGCTTTGACCACCCTTCCCCTCGCGCTGAGAACGCATCGAAGAGATCGGAATCAGGAAATATGAGTGAATAGATCGCTCACTAAGCGGCGGACCCCTTGTTGGTACGGAGATTCTCTCATATCCACGGTATCGAGCCGTGCTCTTTCCGCGTAGCGCTTGAAGCCAGCGCCCGGCATCCAACTTGGCATATACCTGAGGAGCGGCAGGATATCAACAACGAAAGTCCCCGATATTCCAGCGTCTTTCAATTGGACAAGCGCCCTTTCAGCGCGCTCGACGTTGGGATCATGCTCTGGCTCGACATCTAAGCCATATGAGGTAGAGATGATAGTCGCAGCGAGAGTACTAATCACGACGTGAGCGAAGAAAGATGCGCCGAATGTTAGGCTTACTGGTCTACATGATGAAGAAAGCGCTCCGGGGACTCGAGGAGTCGCCGAAGAAGATCGCGGGAGTACCAAAGCTGTTTCGGGTGATGATTCTTTGTGTGTTCATGATTGAACTCTTGCCATAGCCCGCGACGGCTAGTACGCCATACACGCCCATACGGTATGAAGCCTGTCAGCGATTTCCAGCCTAAGCTAGAATATCAATGATTAGTACGCCCTCGAATATCATCCTCCTCGATCCTGGCTCACAGTTCGATCGCCATGGTACTAATGGGCCTCGACATTATGTGAGCGCCCACAGTTGGTAAAGATAGCAAGAGATCGACTTACCTGTCTGAGTAAAGCGAAGAACGCGGATCGAGGAGGTCATTCGCCGCTTTATACGAGTTGAGGATGATAATTGGCCTCCCAAAAACACGAAGGTAAATGATATCGGATTCTGCGTCGAGGTCAGCCAGCTTTACTAGTTGGGTGGCGGTACATACTGTATTTCTTCGACCAATGCAAGTATTTTACCCAGTGATGTTCGGACAGCATATCAAACAGATTCCCGACGATTGGATATCCACTCGGACCGGGGGGGAGAGGCAACCGGGTCTTGCGCCACCGTTTCAGGCCAGCGAGAGCAAGTACAAGTGCGAGGGAAATAAGGTAGTAATCGGACAACATGGAAGGGGGAAGTATGCAAGGTCCCAAAGTTATATGTCCCAGATTCTTCAGCCTGGGAGAAAACGCCTCTTGAGCGGGCGTCGGATCCGTACGCCTGGTGTGGGAGATGCTCCTCGTTGAGTCCAAGATGCTCTGCGTCGAGCTCCACTTTCGCGTCCCCAAAGTGTCCGTGTGAAGGCGAACAGTAATTGAATCCATACAGAAGCACCCGATCGTAGGCCCTGTTAAGTCCGAAATGCAAATGACTGCCTTATCTTGCACATTCTGAAGGGCCCCCCGCAGCAAAGTGAGGCCGATAGCGTGGTCAGCTGTGTTCTGCAACGTTCTGGGTCACACCCTACAAGGGCCTGTTGAATGTGGGGCATCTCAATGACCCAGATTCCGTGATGGGTCTATTCATGGGCACTACAAATTAGAGTAAGTCCTTGGGAGTGCGGGCTCTAATCGATATAACTTGCCGGTGTCGTTCTGAGGCACGCTGCATGAGGTCGATTGTTGTTTTAAGCACAGGATTCCAGCTTCTCTCGGTTTCTTCGGCTGGCCCACGCCACACCTTATCGGCTTGCCATTTGAGATTTGGGCGATTGACTGCCCATATTTTCGTTGAATCATCAAGCTGATAACCACGTCCCAGCGGGCCACCCTGACTCCAACTCCATCCAACACCCACGCAGCCTGGCCCACCTTCCATCTCGGTTAATCTTGCCTGCCCCCTTCTAGCAATCGAGCTGCCTGACTGCTGATCAACGAGGAGAGACGAGGGGGAGAGTTCAATACGTGCCTGCGGATGTATATTGCGGTCTAAGATGTTACGTATTGCCCTCTACATCGTGCCATCTCCGTAGCTTTCATCGCCTTACGATAGATCAAGATGAAGATCGCAATACCTTGGATGGGGCATTCGGGAAGCCTCAACTTAAGCAATCGCACGAACCCAATAGAGAGAAGTATGAAACGCTCGATTTTTTGCCACCATTGACGGCAAGTATGAACCTAAAAGTAATGGAGACGTTGGCGATTCGATTTGACTGGAAATGAGGAAAAGATGAGTCCCTTAGCTTGCTATGTTAGTTCGTGAGACAGGCAAGCCATGACGAGACGTACTTGCAAGATAAATCTCAACAGGTAAAATGCTGCTTGGCCTTGTCTTTCCTGGGACGACGAGCAGAATGTTGAAGCTGAACAATGACTTGCCATTTGTCTCAGTTCTCGAAGGCGTGCTCAACGGTGACCACGGAACGCCGATGCTATTGCTTTAACGACTCTACATGAATAGCACTTGCTCATTCTCCCGCTGCTCTATTTTATTAGAGTGTCTGCGATTATACAAATCTAACTGGGAATATGTCAGAATCACAACTAAAAACCATGTACGAGCGACGCACCTCGTAGAACCCGTTGTCACCCTCCGATCTTTCGGTCCGCCCAACGGGGCAGCTTCATCGGATTGAAGGAGTTCTAGTTCTCAACCACTCAAGGCCTCAGGCCTCGGGCCGTGGTGTGTTCGGTTGCTCTGACAGCATCGAGTCCATACTGCTGTAGCGTTCATTCAACTTGTGGAACCCTCTCAGCCCATGGCCGCTATCGCGTATTCGGTTCTAGGATTGGCCCATCTCCACATTCGGATTTTCACCCATCACTTCGAACGGTACAACAAGCAATCATCCAGCAGAGTGTCGCGAATCGTCGGCCACAATCATGGGCAAATAATATTTGTAGGTCGAGGTAGCGTCGTTCTTTTGCTCCTCGAGCTACAAGTCGTCGAAAGTCGTTGAATCGTGATCGTTGGGGGGAGAAGTCTGGAGAGGTGACAGAGTAACGCCAAGTCACACAGGGCGTTAGTCAAGGTCGCGTCTTCACACGACCCGTTTGCCAAAGCGTTCAACGTCAACCCGGGGCTCCTTCTCCAGACGATTAACGGATATCAACTATGTAACTGTCGAAACTAGCGCCATAGATGAAAGCCAATGGTATGATCGTATTCTCGTGGACCTGGTTCAGCTTCGAACGAAGAAGCTTGCGAAGAAGCGCAAAGAGTTGGGGTAAGGTGGAGATTAGATTCTTAGTCCTATGTGAGTCGCCGAGTACACAAACCTTGCGCAAACCTCATGTGCTACCTAGGTGAATACAGCTTTCCCGTGTTCTAGTGGTTTAGAGTCTAATACGGCGTCGAGCATGTCTCAATCCAATTCTCAACTCACCCGTTGTGATCATTGCACATGGATTGATCAACAGGGCATTCAGGCCACTACTTCGATGCATCATCCAACGGCCAAAAGTGAAGGAGAGATTGCTCCTCATAAAACCGCATCTTCGAGTTCATAGTTAGACAAGCTCCCACGCCTTGAATGACGCTAGCGTTTGCCACGGCTTACTCGAGAATTTCATCAGGACAATGCGACTATAGGATGTCCTCCATCTGTCGAAAATGACTACGCTGCATATCCTGTGCCAGACGCGCGGTTTCACCCATTAGTTTTTGACGCTTTTGACGCTGTGGAGTCGCAGATTCAGGACCTCGACCTTTCCGGCCGGCCTCATGTTATCCCAGATTTCTCTCCCTCTGACAACAAGGCGCTGCCGGCGATGCAGTACCTAGCCGAACAAAACATCTATCTCCCCTCAGTACGCGCATTGAAGCCGTCCCAACGTCTCCGGACCTCCAAATTGAAGTTGAGAAACACTTGCTCTCCCTTCCCGACATTCTCGCGGTCCTGCGCTCTACAACTGTCCTGCGCGACTTCACACTCACGCACGGCCCTCGTCCTGATGCCCCCAACCGTAGCGCGCACGAGCATCCTGAATACGCACTCCCAAGCCCCCTCAGCTCGCGAGCCTTTCTCTCTCCTGAAACCACTTCCACGGCATCACCCTCCTGCTTGGGCACGTTAGCTACCATCCCTTGGCCCTCGTGCGCATCCGTTCTGTCACGGGCGCTACGGCGCCTCGAAGTGCTCTCCGTCGTCCCCTCAAGTTTTGCGCAACGCGTGTCCCTGACTCGTAGCTTGTCAGCAACATTCGGTCGTGCGCTCCCAACTTGGTATTGCGCTTTGGGGTGCACGATTGCCAGGTATACGGCGCGAGAAAGGGGACCAAGGACCAGTTACGTGTCAACCCCACACGCTTCTCCCCCCGTACTTCTGCCGTAGGCTTCTCAACGGCGGGTTTGAGGCCCCTTCGGAATGGAAGGAGCTCTGTATTCAATAGGTATAGAGGTTGGTATTGGCGCTCCAGCTATACCCCCCACCGATTCAGCCGTTGATGGAACATTCAGACATAGAGACTCTATTCTCCCCCTGCTCGAGGGCTTAAGCTTAAGCCCGAGCAATGCGTATTTTCCTCCCCTGATTTCCGCATCGTGCCAGTGACCTTCTCCAACATCATAACCCGAGGTGCCAGAGTGTAAACACGACCGCTTGAACATGAATGCTCTTCAGCGTCCGAGCCCACCCGTCCGCGCTAGTAGCAAAAGCATCCAATGGACCCAACTCGTATTCTGCGCGCTCCAAATATTCACGAACTCACATGTACGTTAGTGGCGTAAAGTCGCACGAACCATAAAGGTAGTCATGCCTATAACGAGTAGGTGGCCTGTGGTCACGGGCTGGCCGCTGAGTTGGACTTGGAGTTGGGTGGCTCTATGCCTTCCCCAGACCCAGACTTCACCGTTAACCACATACTTGCCACCTCTAAAATGGCTACGAATAACAATGACGGCGTACTCGTTCGTGTTCCTACGATAGACGCATCCTTCAAAACCACCCCTTCGCCACCTCGGTTCACGTTCCAATGGCCTCGAAACTTCCACAATACTGGCAATAACCAAGTCATCCCCTTTGTGTTTCCGCCACCCCAGCCACTAACTCGTCTATCACCCCATATTGCTACCCAAGTAACCAGCTCTACGGTGGGTCTGCCTCCGGAAATGTGGCGCGCCGTCCTTTCACATCTCCCGCCTGCTGAAGTTATGCGCGTTCGACGCGTCAATCGTCTGTTCTACGCGGTGGCGCTCGATCACCGGTTCCGCAGTCTCAATATTGTGGACGGAGATATCGATGCTATCGGTGTTAGTAGCGGTGAGAGTGAGGGTGAGAGCAAGACCGACGCGTTCATACGAAGGCTTGGACACGCTGCGTGAGTGGCTAATTATGCTTATTTCCCATCGTATTAGTCATAGATTGTGGACGCGCTGACTCAATGTTGCACAGGTTTCCGGAGTTCGCCAGACGCATCCAGTCGATGTGCCTCTGCATGGATCATTTGAAGGCTTTGCAGACATACTACGCGTCTGTCATGGCAAGCCGACACGAAACGAATGGCACTGACTCTGATGCCTTCGACGCGTTCGACTCGCAGCGCGAATTTGGCGAGGAGTTCATTGATTGTATTTATCAAGTCTTCGCCCACGCGATTACACTCAATAAAGTCAAGCTCATACTCCCCGACACCCCAGCGAACGACGAACACTTCGAACTTGAGTTCCTCCAGGATATGTGGTATCGCGTGCCCTGTCCACACGGTCTCACATCTCTGACCCTCCAAATGGATGTCACCAAACTCGGGCTACTTCTCGATCTTGTGCCGTACATCCGTGCACCGTGCTTAAAGGAGCTTTCTATCTTTATCTACCGTTACCGGCGCGGCGTACATCGTGACAAAGTCGCGTTCAGGCGGATACACGCGTTGTTCAGAGAAGTCGGGCCGACTCTGGAGAAGCTGACGTTCACTTCCACTATCAAACACCTCACGGATGCGGCGCTCGACAATGACAGTGAGTTTCCGCCATTTCCTATTTACCCTCAGGCCAAGCACGTACTGATGACCCATAGTCATCATGCCTAACCTTCGGAGGCTGAACATCGACGTCATGCTTGGCGCCCTCGAGCCGATACACGCCATCAACAATAACTACCCCGCACTCGAAGTCCTGTTGATGCACGTATGGACGCCGATGACACCCTCCTTTGCATGCGCTTCGTGGCTGAGCACCTTGCATGTCCCAGATCTGTGTGAGCTCCACCTTATGCCGCATGATAGGGTGGACAGCGACACATTCTGGTCTGGGAGACTCGACGCCCCTCGCTTGGAGAAGCTGTACCTTAAGAACTGCTTCCGGCGCTCGTCTACGGTGGAAGATCTCGTGCGCCTCTGCGACTTCTTCAAAAACGACAGGCTCGAGCTCCTTGAGATTGAGGTCAGGGAGATTGATGTCTTCTTGATGGGGCGTTTGAAGGCGGCATTCCCGAATCTGCGCCGTCTTGGAATTATTGCGCTTCCTTTGAGAGGAGAGGTTCGTCTTTCTTTCCTTTTGCGTGGCTGGAGAAATACTAATATCTGCATGGATAGACACGCAAAAAGAGTGTATTGGGTCGGCGAGAGAAATACTTTCCGGAGTGGAATATGATCATGCGATACAGGTGCTTCCACAACTCCACTAAGAATTATCCCGGGGGGCTGAAACGGTTGGCCACTCTATACTCGGCTGATTTCTTCGTCATCTGAAACTTCATTTGTACTGAATTCTAACTGTTGTAGTTAGAATATAAATGTAATAGACCACAGTTGTAGTAACCACCGAAAAGATGTAGCGGGGGAGCGTGAATAAGGACGACAAGGGCGACGAGGAAAGTCGATCATCAAGACAAAGTCACCATTACACTAACAGCAACGGGATGCCAATCCATCGCAGGTCTTTCTGACTCCCTCATGAGCCGTCCCTGCGAGGGTCGCAGTCCAGCTTGCGTTTCGACTAGTGAGTGTCAAATGTAGCGCATTCCTTTTTCTTTCAACTCCAGCTTATTCGTGACCTGGCCCACCGAGCTGCGTCTCCAAGGCCTCTGGGGGATTCGAATATTCACCCGAGACCCTGCGCGGCGACCTCAAAGTACCCGTATGCCATTTGCGACTCGAATTTGTGGCACTCCGTCAAGTTGCAAGGACGACATCCTGTCTACTGTCGTGCCTGCTGTGAATACACACTGGATTCACTGTAGCAGATGAAGTAACTCTGATATATCTTGGCGAAAGCAATTCTGATTTAGAATCGACAGTACCGTTGGTGCAGCGTCGAGACGAAGAACAAGCCTCAACTGCGAGAAGATTCATGCTCAGAAGATATTTGTGACCGTGTGAGTATCTTTGCTGACTGTGAGAACTATTCTCTAAACGAGGTCAACGGCACTATTCTATTTTGCCTTTCAGTTTCTGACTCCCTCTTGAGCGAAGCAGGTTGGTCCAAACCTGTCGCGTAAGATCCCTTGTTGGGATATTCTCTCTTTCGCAATTAGAGGCTGATATAATTACAACAGAAACTAGCTGGTTCGGAGCATCGGCGCGCCTCTAGCAACAGCCCCAGTGAGAGCGATCTGACACTTTTTTTCTTCGGCTTCCAACTCTCTGAATTGTTGCCTAGGATCGTTCCGATCCCCATGAATTCCGTAATACACGGTCTGAATCCAGTGAAAAGTTCACTCGGGACCGTACGAAGGGACTAATCCCGTAAATCGTAGACAATTGGAGATAGCGGTTACCGGTACGGGAGCGTTAGTGGTCTCTCGATGGTTCCTGCCATCTGCGAGCCGTTCTTGTCGGATTCCGTAGGACTCTTTTGTCCGTTTGGAATCAACGATGTTGTAAATGTATGGCCCCAAACCTCTGTATCCCTGAAGACCAAGACTGTACATTCTCATACCCCAGGTGACCGTAGTGGGCGGTGGATTGATAGTACTCTTCTCTGCGCACTGCGAGTAGGTGCGGCTTGCGGTTCTTCGGGTTCTATAGTGTCGTGCCCTTGGGGTAATGTCCCCCTTTTTTCCACTTGCCGTTCTCTTCTTTTATTCCGGCTTACGGTGCAACCTCGCGCGTTCTCAACGCATCATATATGTGCTCCGATTGGAAATATTGTCAGCCTGGAGATCGCATAAAGGGCGAGTTTGCGAGCAACAGTTTCGCTCGAGGTCCAGGTTCAATCGTAGCTGACCATATCGCGACGTCTACTAGCGAACAAGCAAGGATGTTGGCTCTCCTCGCCCTGACAGTGTCCATTTTACCAGTGGGCGTCTTCGGTGCCAGTGAGACATCTTCGTCTGCCCCCTACTTCGTGTTTTTGCTCACGGAATCCCTGCCATAGCATGCTCAACAGCTACCGTCGGGCAACCTTTTTCTACTTGGTGAGCTCGCCTTCGAGATTATTGACATTATACTCGGCCTCATTGTGATGTCACAACCACAGCTTTGACATCTACACGAATGCAGGCTTGACCGCGGCTCAGTTCGCTGCTGATAACCCAGGCCTAGATTGCTCGCGTCTACAACTTGGTTCGTTTTCCGTGCCTCCATAATTGAGACTTAGACTTGAGTCTGCTCCTCGTTTTCAGGCCAAAAGGTGTGCGTGTCGTCGGGGACGCTACCTTCCAATGCACCATCTCCATCCCCCAATGGTACTTGTGCCGAATATACGGTTGTTTCTGGCGACTTCTGTGCCGGTGAGTCTATGATATCCAAGATGTTTATCTATTCTGTAACTCACGTATCTCAGCCATTGCCACGAAATTTGGGATTACGGTAGAGCAAATCGAAACGTTTAACGCGAAGACATTTCAATGGAAAGGGGAGTAAACTCTTGACGCTCGTCATCGGGCATGAGTTACGAATCGCTGCTCCCTCTGTAGGCTGTGGCTCACTGCAAGTTGGCTTCACGATGTGCGTCTCTCCAGGAAACCCTCCACCCATTTCGTGAGTAGCTCTCCTTGTTTTCCTCGCTTTTGACGAACTGACGAACTGGTGGTTCTGATCAGCATCATTCCCGGACTTCAGTGCGGCCCACAAAGCGAAAAGAACGCCACGTGCCCATTGAACGCGTGCTGCAGCGCCTTTGGATTCTGCGGAATTACGAGCGACTTCTGCACGACGCAGGTACGTTTGATCTCCAAATCACCCATAGCTTGCACTTACGACTTATATTCCTCAGCAACCGAACCCTTGGTAGTTCAACGCGTACTTCTACCGTGGGATCTATAACTCACCACTCCCTCTTGCTCGCTCGTTATAGTATTTCGAATTGCTTCACACCGACGCTGCCTTCGTGCTCAAGTTCACGACCAATGCGAAAGGTCGCCTACTACGCTGGGTTTGGCGACCGACGCCCTTGTGGTATCAACATTGCACCAGACGATATCAACTGGAGTCCATATACCCACGTACATTTTGCATTTGCTACCATCACGCAAGGCCTTCAGATTCGTAAGTTCACTTTGTTTTGCTGCCCATTTCCATTGATTAATCGCATTGATCAGAGCTGGATGACGCAGACGCGCCTTTGCTAAGGCGTCTCGTTGCTCAGAAGGTAAATCATCCCCAGCTTAAGGTCGTCATTGCTGTCGGCGGTTGGGACTTCTCGTGAGCACTCCTCGATAAGTCGTTTTATGCCTTTTCTTAGTCTGGTACAGCGAATCCCAGCCGACGCGAGACCTCTTTTCCCTGATGATATCTTCGGCGTCGAATAGGAATACATTCATCGCCTCCGTTACTCCGTTTCTTTCCCAGTTCGGAGTCGATGGGATCGGTGTGTACAGTCTAATATTGTCGTTCTTTGTCACTGGTTGCTCATTCTCTCGATGCAGACATTGATTTCGGTTCGTAGGACCGAGCATCGCCTACGATCCATGCTGATAACATTCCCTTAGAGTACCCTGGGGCAATGGAACGTAATGCGCCTGCGACTGGTCAGTACTCGACATATATGCCTCCTTTCTCGCACTAACTCATATATTCGGTGAACGCAGATACGCCGAACCTTACTGCATTCTTCAAAGACCTGAGAACAGCGCTCCCCACTCAAGTCATCTCTTGTGGTACGTGTATCTTGTCGTTTCATCGTCGGATTCTTGTTGTTTATAATCCCCCACCAGCCGCCCCAGCGGGGTATTGGTTCCTCCAAGGATTCGAGATCAACAAGATCACGAGTAGCGTGTCATACATCAACATGATGTGTGAGTTTGGGCTTCTATCGGTTATTTCCAGGACTGTGACTGAGACATTTCTTCAGCGTACGACTACCACGGCCAGTGGGATACCAACGTCGCCGACCAAGACCCCGTCACGAATCCCCACACCTCCATTCTTGACATGCGAGATAGCGCGCTGCTATATGTACGCGCTGGGATTGACCTTTCCATGGGTAAGTGGCACGATATGGCTGGATCTTACGATCTATCTCACTTTCTGCAACGATACTTAGTGAACTTGGGTAAGACGTTCTTGAAATTTTTTTGCTAGTGTCGTGAGGCTCATTATTCTTAGGTCTCGCATTCTACGCAAGAACCTACCAGCTGGCGAACTCTGGGTGTAAAGGATACGGTTGCACGGTACTATATCCCCCGGCCTTTATCTATTTGTATTAAAACCTTAGACACAGATGGTCGGCGGCGGGGCGCCAGGTCCTTGCTCTGCTTCCGCAGGCATCCTTACTCAGTTCGAAGTCGATGCCTTGCTTCAAAGTGGTATAACTCCAACTCTAGACGCTTCAAGCAAGACATATTGGCTCGATAATCAAGTACGGTGTCCCTCTCCTTGCGCTCAGAAGGGCGTTCTGTACTTATTTCACTGCCAGGGTTCGCTCGTTACGTTTGATCAATCAGACACTTGGGCGTCAGTTCTTTTCCATAAGATGGCATTATACAGATGTTTAACTCTCTTTCTACAGCGCGAAGTCGCAGTTTGCTGGCTCTACTTGCTTTGGGGGAACATTTATCTGGTGGGTTATACTCGTCCTGTTCTCGCAGCTCTCTAGCTGAATGTCCCGAAAAGGTCGCTAGATCAGACTACATCTGGAGTACGTGATTATGAAGCTCTCGGATCTCAATACGTCCTGAATCTGATGTCTCCCAGCTTACCATTGGTGGCGGCGTTTCATCCAACATTGCCGGACAATCTACTGTAGTCAGCTCCAGTGAGTATCCCACCATTCGCCCTTTGATAGCTGCGAACTGGCGCTACAGATTCCAATGCCCCTGGGACTTTCTTGTCCTCTGGCACCTTCGCCGCATCAAGTACCCCCGCGATCTCTTCCTCAGTACTTGCTTCGACTAGCTCCATGATATTGCCTTCTTCCACCGCAAAGACCCCCTCTGCTACGGGTTCCTCGACCATACTCGTGTCCTCGACATCTTTTCCCACAATCAGTGGGTCGTCGACGGCCATACCTTCCGCTTCCGGGACAGCGGGCCCCTCGTCACAAACGGCTAGACCCTCATCCTCTGCAATCGGTTCCGTGTCATCTGTGGTCGCAACGCGAGTTTCTTCCTCTGCAGTTGCCTCTGCTACTTCTTTGTCTACGAGAAGCGGTTTATCGTCTACGCTGGGGGGACTCTCTCCCTCGTCTTCATCGAAATCATGAGTGTTATTGGTATAAACCAGACAATATAACGTAGTTATGCCTCCCTCTACAATTCGTGCAGTCAGTTTATATATCATATATCGTTCCTTGGTATCAGTTTGGCCGTCATTAACCTTGAACGATAGGCTGGGAACACGCAAGCGGTCTCATCAAACTTCGCCGCTGCATGGAGTCCTCTAACACTAATAGGTATTTAGTGCCATCAGGATACATACCGAGCAGTGTCGGCTCTCCCCCCAATTGCAAGTCATTGAGGTCTAGCATGCGAATTCCTAAATGCGCGTTGGTTTGATTTGGCTGCTTGTCAACAACCAGCGAACCTACTGATGCCCACCTTGTCATTCCAGGCTCATGCCAATTAAGTGCTTTACTGGCGATCTTATTGCGCAGGTGAGGTGAAGGACGACGTACGTGTTGATGTTGGCGAGGATTCAACAAAAGACTACTCGATGCGACTCGCGAGCCGTCAGAATTCGTCCACGCCGCCTCGAAATGGCACGAAACAACATATGCCAATGATATCCGCTGATTCTAGTGCCAAAAACGCAACATCCTTCTCCATCTGGTTCGCTTTCCCTCAGGCTCCAGAGAAACAACACAAACCTCGTCACTATATCCCACTTTTACGCTCCCGCTGCTCACGCCAATACTTACCGCGTCCCAGCTTGAGTGTTTATCAAACTGCGTGAGTTCACCCACGAAAAACCTCTTCCTATCGGTATCCATGAGTATCCTTGCGTTCCGCCGAAGGTCTGGGGACAGTTCTATTGGGCCTCTGGGCGAGGGTGATAGTCCTGCGAATGCTGAAATGGACCCCGAAAACGAGCGAGGTAGCAAAATATTCGCGGACCCGTTGTCCGCCGAGGCGTAAACGATGAACCTTGGCCGCGTGACGGCTTGGCCGAGGTCATTCGACTCGTCTATGGGGACCTGGGACGCGCAAAATTAGAGACGGCATCCATAGGTACGTAAGTAAGAAGCTGCAATGTGAGGTACGCACGATTCTACAGGTTACTGAACCCTTGTATGACCGCATCTTGACCTTCACCTTCTGCTCTATCTCCGCAGAACTCCCAGGCAGGCCATCTGCGTTCCCATTCTCGCCGACAATATGCACGGTGACGTCTATGTCCCCCTCCTTCGTCTCAAGCACCAAGTTCATCCTTTCCATTTCCTTCTTGCCACGACACCCCTCAGTGCTCGGTAGCGCGAGGAGCGCCGCAGGAATGTCGAGGTACGGATCTACAGCGTACGTGCCTCTGATGCTCTCGTTGTCCCGCGAAACGTTTAACCAGTTAACCGATTGTTCAGCAGCGAGACGCCCATTCGAATCTGCGGGATGCGCGCGAGAATATGGCGGGAGTGGAGGTTCAGATTCATGGGCGATGCCATCTGCTTTAGCGCGCTCGGTGAGTGCAGCCTTGTCGTCTTCGCCGGCGTGCATGGTCTGTGGTGGAGGAGAGTAAGGAAGGGGCCACTTCCTCGGATCTCGACCTTTATATCCTGTACGGACACTGCCTCGAAAGGAATGTAACTTTGCATGCCTAACTTATGGAATTAGCATAGCTTCCTTTTGCGCCGGACCCTTCCAGTGGCGTAGTGCCCTGTGCGAGACCACCTCTTCCGCAGATGGGGATAGTAAGCGTGGTCTCAGTTAGCGCCTTTCTGACGTCCACAGTTCGCGCTTTGCTACCGAAATCTGTCAGACGTCCCCATGTTCCGAACAAGAGACTGACTTACTGCCAGACAAGCTATCTTTAGCAACAATGCATCGCCACCACCCACGCAAGGTCCTGTCCGTGCCTCACCCTGTCGCCGCTCGAAGCGTTATCGTAGCTGTAAAAGCCATTCCCAGCTGTAGACTTGCGATTGAGAAATCGGGGCGTGTTGTAATGCCTCTTGTCTCTCAGAATAAGTTGCCATCCCGTCCGTAAGTCGAATGCGTTATTGTAAGTCCAACATCGGTGAAAACTCAGGATACGCGTGTATGAACGAAATTGCTCGCCAGCGATATCCAAGCAGTCTTTGCAACGCTGTCTAAGAGTACGACTCTTGGTGATCGTTGCGCATTGATAATTTTACGATCAGCGACGGCGTGGTGGTTAAGATATGTTTTATGAGGCGAAGAGGACTAGAAGATAAGTTCGAATCACATATCTTCATGAAAGAAGATACATCATGGTCGCTGGCTCGCAGTCCCCCGTTTGCCGCTTTCGTCAACAGGGGTGCCGAACAAGCGCCGAAAATCACGATTTTTCAACTTCGTTTATGGAGCTCAAGTACTTATGGACTACCTTGATGTCGGATTCGACGCATCATTGATCTTCTTCGAGCCCACGTCTTCACGCTTTGCAACCAAAATATGAGGGCTTTGTTTCGAACTCACGACGGACAATCGGTGTACTCACGAACTGCAAGAATGGTCGGTTGTGATTATACCAGCGTCTCTATGTGGACAGCTTGACCGCTCAAGTAGGGACTTAAGCTGCGCGCACTTTTCCTTGATATCTGGGAGCTCTTCCCCGGCGTGAATACCATGATCCAGTAGCCGGCTTCGACCAGCGCGACGGGTATGTGCTTCCTGCGTAAAGCTCGCGATGGTAACTGACTAAGTTTACGCCCGGGAATTCTATTGCCCCCAGGGAATGGCGCATATCGGCTATCCTTGGAGACGATGGTGGGCATCCCTCTAATCGTAAGTTCGGCATTGAATATTGAGGCCTTGTGGATCCGGGGAAATAAAGTCTGGTTGAACGTCGAGGGCAGGGATTACTGCGAAAACACGGGGAAAGAAGAGTTCATAACGAGAATATGACGCACATAAACTAACTATGTCTCTCTTGTTTTGAAGATTGTCGCCCAGACGGCAGATGCGAATGTAAAGGACGACTCAAGCTACAAGCCCTGGGATATTTTCTATCTGGATTTCCGCGACCTGACAACGAAGCAAATCTATCTCTACCTATTCAGCCTCCCGCGGATTCCACGCAGCCACAACCGTGAACCATCGCATTCGCCAGCGTCGAAGGCAGTCAGTGGTCGAGGATGGGGGAAGCGGCGATACGGATGTCAATGCTATCCAAAGGCGACACACCATGACCGTCGCACTCAGCAAGTAATATGATGGCCATTGCTATCCTTTTAAAACATCGCGTATTATGCAACAAGCAAACGGTCTGCTCCAGGCGCACCAGTGCCTCACGCGGTGTCGAAATCGCGTAGGCAAATCAGGGATCCCTCCAAGTCAGTAACGCGTAAGTGACATCAGCCTACACGCTAGAGGATCATTCAGGCTCACCATATCATTGTCGCAGTGTCTTCTTTCCCTCAACCCTCTGCGAGAACGATAAAGCAGACGGCGTTGGCCTTTCCCCTACATCTCAAGGACGGGTTCCCCCAGCACATTCCGTAGACATCAGACTCGGCGTCACCGCGGCCGCCCCTCCACCGATTGGATATACCGACAAAGTTAGTGGCATAATTGAGGCCATCCGTCGCCCTTTCGAGGGTGGTCGAACGGTACGCGTCAGTCACATGTCCAGACTGATTTATTTAATGACGAGGACTGTGGTTTAATGGCGTTCAACCACGGTTTGTCTTGTCTATTTACTATTACGACTACTGCCACTTTTCATTTCCTCGCCCACACTTCTACTTGTACGCCACCCATCTCTGCCACAACCCAACCTCGTCGGCGCACGTCTAAACGCATCACTTTCCATGTCCACCTCCTCCTCCACGCCTTCAGGGGATAATTTCCTCCAGTTGGATAATGATGGTCGACCAGACACGTCGTGCGCCTCCGCCGCCTCCACCGATTCGTCTACCTTGTCCTCCTCCACGTCGGCAGGCTCCAACGATCAGTTCGAATACCCAGTATCAGAAAGCTTCGCTCAAGATGCTACTATCAACCCGTGGCTCCTCCCTGAATATACGGATCCTGCTGCTTCCTACGTGGAGAACCTAGACAACCTTGACTTCGAAGCCTTACAGGAATATATCTCCAACACGTTCCCCGCTAGCGCTGGAACCGAGTACGTTGCGGGACCCTCCCCCGCTCTCCCCCAGGCCCACGAAGCAGAGGATTACTTCGCTGGCATGTCCGCCAACGCTGGTATCAACCATTTTATGGAATCCTCTGCCGCTTTGTCCATCGACGATGCATGGGACTATTTCTCTGCGCCCTACTCCACTCCTGCGGGGTACCTCACAGGACCCTCTCCCGCTCTCTCCCATGTCGATCAGGTACTGGACTATTTCGCTGGCATGACCTCTGCCAACCCGGGTGTCGAGAATGATTTGGGATCCTCTGCCGCCCCACCTATCGACGATGCAGGGGATGATTCTTCTGTACCCTCCTCCGCTCCTGCCGGGTACATTACAGGACCCTCACCCGCTCTCTCCCATGTCGATGAAGTAGTCGGCTACTTCGCTGGTATGTCCTCTGCCAACCCGGGTGACGAGCATGTTACGGGATCCTCCCCCGCGTTGCCCCTCGCAGACAAAGCGGAACTGTTTGTCGATCAACCACAAGCGCCTTTAATCCCCGCTCCGTACAATCTCTTTCCAGCAGGAGGCGTGTATTCCTACCCACCATCTGCACCTCCCCATGTGCTTGGAATGGCGTTTGAAAATGCTCACGCGCCTCAGATTGCAACGGAGCACGTCCATCAGCCTGCCATGCAGGAACTCGAAAAGATCTCTGCTTCAACAGAAGCGGAGTACCCAGCCGCCACCAGAATGGCGACTGCCCATGCGAAGCCGCTTTCCACGACTGGGAGGCCCAATGAGGCTGCTCGACCCGAAGAAAGAGCTGCTGCTTCTGAACAAAGCACAGTCGTGAACAAAGGGAAGAAGAGGGCTCGAGATATCCAAGAAAATTTGGAATACTTCCCAGACGCGACGGCCAATACGGCCGCCTTCCGCGGGCAAGCCGACTACCACCCCCAATACTACCACCAAGCCTTTCATCCCGCTGCACAGAGCGGCGGTCAAGACGATGGAAATGGGACACAGGCCTCTGCCAGCACTCACTATAGGTTTGAGAATACGACCCCAGGCGAGGAACCTGCAAGGAAGCGAAACCGCACAAACGAGGCCGGGTCTTCCTCTGTAACAGACGC
Organism: Pleurotus pulmonarius; assembly: GCA_012980535.1. Lineage (NCBI taxonomy): Eukaryota > Fungi > Basidiomycota > Agaricomycetes > Agaricales > Pleurotaceae > Pleurotus > Pleurotus pulmonarius. The sequence continues at coordinate 753,807 of SJKF01000013.1, forward strand.
CCCAAAACTAGTAACAGATGGCTCGAAACGAACCAAACGAACATACACTAAGATTCGCCCTGATGTGAGTCTCTATTTAGGGTGCTATGTACTCGTAAATCCTTACTCACCATGTTCCAGGTCTTTTCGTGCTCCCTCTGCGACGAACTGCTCACTGAGACCTCTAAGAATAAGCATGCCGCTCAATGCGGTCGTACAGTGGCTGTTTGCAATATCTGCGGATTCACGTGAGTCTACTCGGCTTTGATCTATGCTTCCTATTATTCCCCTCCTCCTACATTTATCTCATCTTGCGTGCGCGTGCTGACTTTCCCTATCATCGACGTAGAACTACAAATTGTCGAAGGGATTCCATGGCCACCCATCAGAAGTCGGCCAAGTGTCGGGCGGTGGCAGCTATGCAAGCCGCGGCGGCGCTTCTCAATAGTGGTGGACAGGATGGAGCGTCGTCTACATCCGCCAGCGCGACCGAAGCCCGTAACGGAGGTCACGGCTACGATCCCAACGATAGGGACATCGAGGCAAGCAACAAGTATGACAGCGAGAATACCGAGGAAAACAAAGAGAATACCGGGGCGAGGCCGTTGTCAATTCCTATCGAACATGCAAAGAAGACAAAGAAAATGACCTATCGATTCAAGGTCCAAAAACTTTAGGCATCGTGTTCGAGCCAGCTTGTCGCTTGCTTCTCCACATTCATGTTGTGCAAACGATTGCAACCGGTATTTCGTACGCTTCCCTGGCGGTAGCTCCCTCTTCAATTACTCGACTTCCTCTCTCTTGTCCTCTTTCTCGTCGCCTGCGAAATGCAACACGACAATATAACCACCTCGAGAGCCTGAAATACCCCGCGCCAGCCGCATCTTTGATGATCTATGAATCTCCACTTCTTCATTTCAACCCCCTGCCTCGTTTCTCTTGCTCCTCTTGCCACCACAACGTGGCTCGGAGTCGCTGTTCATATATATATATATATATCAAACTTAGTCGATATCAGTGTTGTACTTCTTGTATGGCCATCTAGCTCTTGTGTGGTCCGCACGTAGCTTCAATCCAACATAGATTCGTATTTGTCTGCGCAGCTCTAATCTGAGACCTGGCCCTTTGTTCGTATCGTTCGCCGCCCTTGATTCCGAGGCGGACCTCAGCGAGCGCTACCATATTATCTCGGATGTTCATTGTGACTTGCTTCATACTACATCAAGGTGACGACCTTTAATACCTTGATGACCTTCAACGGGCTCTTCCACCGGTATGTATTACCTTCGTCTTCATTATTCTGCGCCCTAGCAATATTTAGTCCCAGAGGACTATCACCGTTTCCATTCTCCGGTTGATGGGACGATTGGGCGACTCACACCGACGACGAGTACTATGCAGCCATTGTGAGCATTTCTTACATCTTCACTCTTTCATCTTTGTCGTTGCTCAATACGGCCTTGGACATCTTAGGCGAGAACGTCCGTATCCGTAACATTGTTCCTATCGACAGTCCGCAATTCTGTCGAATCATCGGGGCAATGATGGTTGACAGCAGTAAGACTACGGTGAACAATGGCGACTTTGTCAAGCGGGACGACCTCTGAAACGGCGTCGCAAAGTGGGACGAGACATTAGTTCGCGTGGGCATGGGTATTGGAACTGGCCGACAGGCCTGAATAGAATTCGAGATAATGACCGCATTGATACTGAACTGCGACAGAATTACTGCAAGGTTGATGCGCGCGACCCCTGTATATTGTGGAAGGGAACGAGGCGATGGCATTCGTTGGGTATTTGCCGCCGGCTCCTTGGTAGACACACGGCGCGACAATAACCATCGATATTGAGGGTCAGCAGAACAGAAGCAGCCGTAGTGCGTGGACGTATCATTGCACAATCGACTGATCATGGGCAAGATCAAACACTCACCAATGCCCTCCGCCCGCAAATCCGCAACCGAGACACCCTCTGTTGAAGACCTGTCTATCGGCCTAGAGAAGTTCACCAAGGAAGGTCTTGGTGGAAGATGATCATCCGACAATCAACATTCAGCGCTATCCTTAGGCTCGCTCGCAAACGGATACGGAGAATCATCTTTCATATTTGCAGTTTGAGTCCAAGATGTCGACACTGGTCAATGTATGATGGCGTAACTTGTCCGATCGGCAACGCGCGACTTCAGCGATTCAAGTCGTACAATCTGTCGAGCTAGAGCGTAGTATTGCTCGTGAGTTATATGCCCGTAGGCGGCGCGGAACCATGAACGGAACCAACGCACCGCGTACAATATAACAAGGACCCATCTCTGTCGCTCGTCACCGCCCTCGATCAAGATTTGAGGTAGCCGTGGCAGAGGTGGCATCGCCCGCAGCTCCATCCCATCCGCCTCCATCATATCTACGTCGTCGTCATGTGCAGGACCCTAGGAAGCGGTAAACGAACACGTTGAGTGAGGGCTGCAGGTAGATGTTTCCGGGAGGACTTACCGCCGCCACCATCATCGGTCCACGAGGTAACATCCGAGCGCGCCTCGAACGGTTACGCAGCTCGAGAGCAGGATTGTACGGATGGAAGCGGCGGTTTGAAGACGTGATACTGGTAAGTTGATAAGGGCGTAGGATATGCGGCTGTTTGGGAGATCGCTGGGGAGGCATTGCTCGCAGAGGCAGGATATTGGGGAGTATTCGCAACGGTGAAGGGAGATGTTGTAACATATGTGGGTCAGGGTGTGAATATGGCGAATCCTGGAGCACTTACGAATTGGAGATCCTAACGTTAACGCTTCTTTTTAAGTTTCTTGTTACCATTTGTGGTTAGAAAGGCACGACGCGCGCACTCTGAAGAAGTTCGGATGCCCCCTCATCGTTACGCCCTCCCCTTTGCTGCCCCGGTCCCGCGCGAATTGGGTATCACTCCATGGTTATTAGACTGTACGTAGGACGGTGGAAATAATGTACAAAGGAATCGGTCGTACTACCCGATTCCGCAGTCCTACCGTCTCAAAAGCAAATACACCTTTCAACAGTTTCAACAGCCATCAACAAACGGACAGTCAAGATGGGTTTGGCTTGATGCGCTGGGCCTCAACGTCAGCGATATTCGCGTACAATCCAGCCCAAATCGCACGTACTCCTTGCCTAGCCTCTCTGTATTTGAGGCAAACCTATTCATTGACAGCTCATTCTGGGTTGCACGGTTCCGCGTCACCATCACCCTAACGTCAGCAACATGAATGATGGACTGGAAGTGAGCGGTCTCGGGGTCCCAACACGGCGGTATTCCGATTGCTATAGACAGTCAGACAGTACACCGTTGACGGTACCCAGCATGAGCTCAAGAGGTGAGGATACCATACGTCAGGAAGATGATTTCGCCACTGCATTGGCCGGGTTCCGACAGTGGTACTAGGCTACCTGGAATAAGATCAGTGAAAATGAGTCACACTTAGCAGACAACAGGAGGCATCACTTACCATTGACGATGCGCCACGATGTAGCCCTGAAAGCCATTCACTCTAACATACCCTGCTGCACATCCATCCGCCTAAAAACCAAGACCCGCTGGTTCCATCCGGCAACCTCATCGAACGTATCTTTGGGAACGTCGCTTCGTTCCCTTGCGTGCCGTGGACCACTCCGTCCTCCGAGAGGACACTCTGGAAATAATCTCCAAGTACTGGAACGTGTCTTGGATCGTCGCCAGGAGCGGAATCGTGGCGTCAAATGAAGGTTGTCGGGCCCGGCAAAATAGGCGGTGACGCCGCCGACGCGGGACTGAGCAGCGCAGCGCCTGGTAGTCCTCCCTCTCCCAATCCACGGAACGCATGCTCAGCGATCCGACGTAACTTGGCGCGGATGTGGTTCAAGTTGCTAAGTTACTGAAGAGGTTGGACAGCAGGGAGCGCGAACCGGAGATCGTGAAACTGGTAGTGTTACTCGACGTAGCGGGGGTTTTGCGTGGATAGCGCCGCCGCGGCGACATAAGGCCTCGAGTTGCCCGCCGTGGAGAGTGACTGCTGACAGATATTCGGGGCCTGGAGATATGAGGTCGCTGTGGAGAAACGGCGTATCGTCAACGCATTCGAGGAGTCTGTCCGATTGTGTAACGGAAGAGCTGGCATCGGAAGAACTGGCATCGATGCTGAGGGGCTCGCACCCGCGGGCTCTCCCGAGCAATGCCAGTTTCATATCGCCTTGAGATCAGAGGCGATCGGCGTTGAAGCCGAGAACATGATGTTTATTTTCGCAGGTCGAAAGGAAGGCAAATGGATTCGCACTACATGGCCTCGGTTCGACTTTGGCCTCATGATTTCGACCTTGAGGTGAGGCAGAGTAATACTCCCTCGGCATACGGTTCAGCAATCTCCTGGAGCCCAGAGCGTGCCCTGCTTAGATGCGTCCTCCTATCCTCCAACTTCTGCGAATATCGGCGTCCAGGTTACTCGTGCGTATGCTGCTGTGCGCGAGCGCGAGACATTGTAGTTCTGGTAACTCGACATCTCAAAGAACTGTAAGATTTGATACATTAGTTCGGGTACTAGAGTTCAGCACGCTAACTGAAGACATACGTGGATGTTCCCACTCTCGATCTGCTTGTCCCGTATCACTTTGAGCAGCAGTGTTGCACTTTGGGTTCCGGAAGGGCTAGCGGTGCGAGGGCGATGAGAACTGATTCGGAACCTGAACATTGAATATTGAATATTGGACGCTCACCATGAAATGTTCCTAAATCAATCTGAACGGCGCCTCTTGCAAGCAGCAACGTTGATGTCTCCGTTCGTCTTCAAGACGTAGGGACGATCTCGGCAGTGTGGACGACGTGGTGACTCGCGATGAGGAACCAAGCCGGTAATTGAGCCCTGTAGCAGGTCGCCCCGTAGTGCTTGGAGGTTCATCGATGCATCAGTTGCCTTCAGGTCGATGGAAGTACATGTTTCGAAGGAGATCAAGAGCGCAATTGCAATTGGATTGGAATGATTGACTCAGAAGCTTCCCACACTCACAATATATATCTCACGATCAGTCTTTCATTTCAACGTTCAACGTTGTCAACAAACATCGTTCTATGGCCGCGGACAAGAAGCTCTTGACATGGCTTCCTTCGTGGTGTCGCTGCACCCCGATACTATTCCGTAGAAACCATGTTACTTCCCTCAATTTCCGTGCCCCAATGGTGAGATAAAAACTCAGCTGGCTATAGAGCGAAAACTAACGAAGTGTTAACAGACTGCAAGTGAACTCTAAAGCGAAAGACGAAGAAATTCGAACAGTGTCAAAGCTGGGCTAGTAAAATTACCTGGAAATAGCCCGTATTGTCACCGATAATTGATGGATTCCCGTGAGTGAAGATTTACTTATCGAGGGCTACGAATCTCGCTAGAGTACAAATCCAACCCATGTAGGCAACAAATGGGATCCTTAGGTCAAGAGAAGACGGCGGTGAACGAGCCACGGCGGCGCAGGCGCTGGCATCCTCATCCTTCACTTACATGATGTCGATCCCTAGTCCCAGCAAGGAGCAACAGGAGGGGCTCGTTAGCTTCGACAATATTCCGTAAACGCGACCGATTCGACGGTCAGCCTCAAAAGCGTAGCTTGATGGCTGCTGGTGAGAGGAGCGTCTTGGTTCAACAAGCTTCAGAATCCGTCGAATTTTCTACCGCTCACCTATCCTCTCGATCCAGGCGGTGGTATCGGCGCAACGACGTGGAAACGGGGTGCATGAGTCGTGCCGTACTCTCGACGTTCACGAAACACGATGGGCTACAGGATGATTCAAGTTGCGTCAGTTGCAGTACGGATATCTATGATATTTGAGAGCGGGCGCAGGGATATAGTTGTTAACGGTTTGTGTGGTCAATGGTATATCGTTCCGTTACTCTGCCAGAATCTGACGCTAGCGACGTTTGGCAGGCCGCTACGAGACGAGTGCACCGTCTCCGAATCGACTCGAAATGACTTCGCGTCACCTCTATCTGGAAGAGCATCGGAGATGGTCTAACGGTATCAACAGACACCCGAATCCTATTAGCGACGCCAACGATACCACCCGTGAATTTCGTTTCGCTCGCTGATTATACCCAACGTTCAATCGTACCTTGGCCAGGAAGGAATCCGACGCCGTCGCATTGGCAGACTGTATAAATCATACGGTTGAGTTCCACTTCATCTGCTGGCTTCGACTCGGAGGCTTCTCTGGGAAATGATACACTCTTCGCTATACGCTCCAAGGGCCAGATCTAGACGCAGACGTGTCGAAGTTCCAGTTCAACCTCCATTCGCTACTTGGGTTGCAATACGTCTAGCTTTTGTGGGCGTAAATTCATCCCTGTGCCTTTGACAGCGGACGGACATCTCGCGAAACGCAGGCGGAGAGAGGAGGCGGCCAGAAGGTCTGCTCGTTCCCCAGCTGACTACGCTGAAGCTGCGGAGCTGCGCTAGTGTCTACAAGGAGTTCTGGTTCTTATACGTCTCGCGTCCGCGAGTTCCTCGAACGACGTTTGGCCATACCGATCTAGGACCTCTGGACACTCGAGGACTCGCAGATGCGCTGTAGAAGCGACGAATGTGAGATCTTTCGGACGGTTGGTCGGGGTTGATTGGGATCACGTCGAAAGGCAAGATCCTTGGTGGGATAACGATCTGATGTACTCAGTATACGTCTAAATCCCCGCCCATAAATGCTGGAAATGTGATTTAGATTAATCTGATTCAACTTAGCGACTGGACCATAACGCGAATCGTCCCCCGAGCTTGTGGTCAGAACCGCTTTGATTGATACAAGATCTTCTTTGGAACAGGCGTGCGTTCTGGGAAACTTTGAAGCTTGAAGGCAGGCCGCAGAGTCAACCGACTGAGTACCGTGAAAGCAAAATGCGACGTTAAGCTACGGGCGATAGACTGACCGACATATCCAAGAGATGATGGACCACGAAATGATCAAATGGCCGAAATACCATGCAGAAGAAAAGTACAGCGGTGATTAGGGATGATGGCGCTGTATTTGACGCTGTGGAGTGGAAGCTGTTGTACAAATAGAGGTAAAAAGCGGACAAACTTCGTCACCTCAGTGACCACCGCAGGACTCGAACCTGCAACCTTTTGGTGCCGTTAGCAATCGAAGCCAAACGCGCTACCATTGCGCTAGGTAGCCAATGTCTCAACAACTCAATGAATATTGAAAAGTCGGTTGAGCGCTTAAAGCAAGCCCTTGAGTCATGTGCAGGTTGGTGATTGGCTGTAGACGGTGCGTGTGAAGATATTGTGGGCGTGGCAAATTGGTCCGTGCGGCTTCAACCCTCTTCCCGACCACCACGACGCCGACGACGCTCCATGCCCGCCCCGACGCCGTTTGCTACACCTCACTCCCAGATGTATCCCGCTCTCTACCTCTACCCGCTCAACGACTCCTTCGTCCCCAAGCACATCTCCCTCGTTGGTGCACAACGCGTGAAAATTGGACGGCAAACCAATGCAAAGACTGTCCCTGGCGAACGAAACGGCTATTTCGACTCGAAAGTCCTTAGTAGGCAGCATGCGGAGATATGGGAAGAGACGGGCAAGGTATTTGTCGTCTGCTGCGTCTTCTTTGAGGGCATGCCTCACCTTTATGTAGATATTCATCAAGGACGTCAAGAGCTCAAACGGGACCTTCATAAACGGTGAACGGCTGAGCCCAGAGGGCATGGAATCCGATCCTTGGGAGTTAAAAAGCGATGACATTGTGGTGCGTCGCTCTCTTACTCGTAGCCTTGTCTACCTCTCACGTCCTCGCAGGAATTCGGTATCGACATCGTCGGTGACGACAACAAGATTCTCCACTACAAGGTCGCCGCTCGAGTTTTCTGCATATTTAATGAGCAAGATCTCCAGATTGCCCACCGCTCAGAGCAGCACCAACAGCAACAACATCATCAGCAGGTCTTGCAACCGCACGGCGGTCCTCCCTCCCTTCAAGCCGGGCCATCTTCGTCGACCATCAACAATTCTTCCTTCAACTTCGGCGCTAGCAACGGTAGCGGTCCACCACGGCGCACCTCGTCGGGCATGCAGCCAGGAATCGCTGGAATGGGTGGGATGGGTGGAGGCATGCGAGCGCCAGGGAAGAGCGGCCTAACGTTCGAGCACATCCTCAACCGGCTCCAGGGCGAGCTGCAAAAGAGCCGCGAGACGGGGACGGAGCTTCAGAGCCTCAATGGGACCATGAGCGAGGTCCACGATACGCTTGGAGGATCACTAGTAAGTCTCGCATTCTGACCCATACGTCGAGGCTCACCAATCCCCGTCAGCCTTCGAATCTACCTCCATACCCACATACATTACCCCCTGTCCGTCCCCTTCAAACCTCGGACGCACCCGAACCAGAACCCGAAGCCCACCCCGCCATCCCACCAACGGCACTTTCAGACCTACAAGCCCAGCTCCACGAGACTCAGGCATCCCTCGCCTCCCATATCGACAAGACTCGGGCCTTGGAGGGTCTCCTCAATGAGCAGGAGTCCCTCAAACGTGATGTCAGCGAGCTCCGCCAATTTATTCACTTCAACCGACATCCCGCCCAATCTGAACAATCTGACGACGACGATGACGACGACGCTCGCAGCGTTGTTACGGTGGTTCCCCACGAGCTTGCGACCGTTGCGGAGGAGGACGAAGAGCAGGAGAAGGAGGCGGAGGCGGGTCAGAGTCGACAGGGAGAGACAGGCCAGCCGCGCGAAGAGAAGGTTCGAGATGTAGAGGAGGAGGCTGAGGACGCGGAAAGGCGACAGAGACAGGAAGAGTTAGGCAGGCCACGCACCCCCGAGCCCGCCAGTCTTGGCATGGGCTCCGACCTCTTCACCGACGCGAAACACACGCCCCAATACACTCCATCCGCCGAGCTGCTCGACGCCCTAAACAGCCGGCTCCTCCTGCTCTCGAATCAATTCGAGAGCTTCATGACTCTTACGACGTCCCTACAGGCTCAACACGATGCCGCGCAATCGACCATCCTAAATTTGCAAGCGAAGGTCGTTGAGTTGGAGGACAAAGTCAAGACGTCTCAAAGCGGGCACGACGAGATACTCTCAGCATCCATCTCGGCTGCCACCTCGGCTGCCTCCGCTGTTGTAGCCTCTGCATTCGCAGCTAGGGACGCCCAAACGCCAGCGAAATCGGACGCTGAGAAGGCGACGTTGGAGCAGTTGATGACGGATTGGAAGAAGAACGTCGACGGGCAGTGGAGTAGCATGCGCGAAGAGTGGTCGGAGGGGCAGGCCCGGTTGGCCAAGGCGAGCGAGGAATGGGAAGCGAAAATCAAACAGGTTGACTCGAAGCTCGCCACCCTCAACGCCGTGAGCGACCCCCCGTTGGCCAACGGGGCAGACGATCATCCAAACGGAACCTTACGCCACGTTCTTGCTGCTCCCCCAAGCCCTCGCAGCCTCTCCTCCGACTCGCGACGCTCATCAAGACGGAAGCGCTCGGGATCAGCACGGGGCCGGACAGGCAACCGATCACGATCGCAGTCGCCTACAGGCACCAACGGCACGAGCGCATCGTCATACGACGGCATGACGGATTCAACAAGCGTCACGAGCGTAAGCCAGGCCGGCTGCGACGACGACGGCTTGCGGGCTGCCTCCCCCGACTTTGAGTCCGACGAAACGCTGCACGATGCGAAGGACGCAGGGGAGCTGCTGGGTTCGTCCCTCATATATGACGGCTTCGACCGTTTGCTTACCGTAGACGCTGCCGATAACGCAGTTACTGCGTCGCATACCGCACGAAAACGAGCCGCCCCCATTCAATATATTCAGACGGTCAGTCTCATATTCTGTTCCGGTCATCACTTACTAATTTCCAACCTTTATAGCATCCCATCCCCTCGACAGCCTTTGGCGTGCTGCTGATAGGCGTCGCGGCGGCGGTGCTGTGGAAAGTCAAGGAGTGAACGTGAAGCTAATCTGTAACCCAAAACACCTTTAATCTGTCCGCCCCATGCCCCCCTCTTGGATTGCTTTCGTCTCCGTCTCCGTCTCTCATCACTGTTATATGCCATGGCTAGCGCAACCGTAGTATACGACCTCTCTCATACTCTCTTTTACTTTTTTATTATGAATTCACGTTCTTACCGCTGTCCACCTTTTTGGATTGTTTTTTCAGTAATGCTATTTATTGTTATCCCATCCGAGCGACTGTCTGTTCGTCTGTACCTTTGAACCTTGCGTTGGCAATGGACTCTGGACTTTGGTACGCGATTGGCTTATGCTCGTCGACTTCGCGCTGATGATGCGGCTTTAGAGGCAGGACTCGCTGGGCGCTGAAAGATAGGGCCCCTACCTTTGCGGCTGGACGGTGCAAGCAGCGCGACACCAGAGCCGCCGTTCCTGCCTCTCTGCGCTGCCTCTGAGCTATGCTTCATGTCTTCATGAGCCAGTCCTGCCGTCACGCTCGTTCTTCGCGACGACGCAAGCCGAATTATTCGCATGCTAACCGTTTCCTTTTCACCGCTGGTTGCTGCCTAATCTTCCAGTGGCCATGAGTCTCAGCTAACAGCGACGATGATCTCCAAATAGCAGGGATTTTCCACCAGTAGGCCGGGTATATTCGGTATTCGGTATTTGGGATACAAGCGTTCTGGGTATTATCGGTGCTGCGTATGCCGAATGCCGAGCACCCGCGGTAGCGATAGTGGGGATCGTCTGCAGCTCCAGCTGCTTGGTGCTGAGCTACGACTAGTCTTTAGGGGGCGAAACGTGCACGAAGGAAGAGGTGAGCAGCACCGTACTGTCTCCGCGCGGTTGATACCGCTTATAAGACGTAAGATTCTTTTTTAGATGCACGCCATGCCGTCCTGGCCCTTGAAGCGTCCGGTATGCAGCTCCAGTACGATAAAGAGCCTCGCACCACGTCGTAAACCAAGCCTTGACTCCCGCTGATTCATCGCTGGGCAGTGGCAGCTGGCAATGATAGATTGGTTGATAGATTGCGTTGGTCGCTGCTCTGATGGCGTTAGACCGTTCCTTAAACACGGTGCGTACGTCGTGCTCGCATCCATATTGTTTACATTGAGATATTGATGCTAGCGTTTTGATACCTATATCAGCAGCGGCATCAGCATCAGCAGGCATCGTTATGCACGTTATGGGACCGAGGTGTTCTCTCGGATCCGTCAGCTGCCATCCAGAAGGATCAGATGGGTGACTAGCTTGATCAGTAGATCGCGGAGAGGGTACTCCGAGATGGTCTCCCGCGAAACCAACCGAGACTAGCGGCTGCGTGTGGACTTGACAGGCTGATTGGGTGGTCGTGCGATGCAGGCTTTCGTTTGGAATCCTACGGATGTGGGTGTCCTTCTCGCAGCACCGATTCGTGTATCTTATGATTGTGCTGCTTGCTAGACGAATCAGACGGCGCGATGCGCTCTCGACGCGCAGTGCCAGTATACCACGACGGCTGCGTCTCTTCCAGTTCTCCACCGCCAGGGAGCAATAGCATCGGCCGATAGTTCTGCTCCATAGCGCTTCGTCTACTTCCTCGGTCGTATGGTCGTACCAAGGACGGGTCCGACTGGCGTATGACGGTCCCGCATTTTAATCTTTATGTACGTTCGTCGTTGACGTTGACGTTGGGCGTCGGACGTACGCACGGGTGCATACGTCCGTCCGGGGCAAGATGGGAACACCGTGTCGATGGCCACCATTCCTATTATGTCGTCCAGGGCCGATCTGAAATGATGCGGCTACGAGCGAGATCTCCATCCTCCATCCAGGTAAGATCAAGGATGTTCCCTCGTTCCTGGTCTTATACTTTGTGCTGATCGTTCTTTGGGCCCGTAGGGGTAGAGCAGGAGGCGATCGTGGCTAAGGTGCCATATCCTCAAGCTCTCAAGGCCTCAAGGCCATAAGATGCAAGCTCGAACGAGTGGTGATCCTCCCAGTGCCTCTATGAATACGCATCCTCATTTGTTTATCGGGTGCAGGTGCATCATAAGGCATCGATCCTTCATCGTGCCCATTCTTCTCCAAATGATATGTCACGCAATATGTTCTGATTCCCATACATTGACGTGGAGGCTTGGATGATGATTAGATGCTCTGATGATAATACCCTGATGATCGATGAATCTAAGTAAAGATATGCTTCCGTCTCCGCCGGCTACTTTTACTGACTGATCGTTCCTTAGCACGTTCGACCCAAAAATTACCGCATTGGCGTCTTCTTTGATGGGCTGTAGTGCTGTACCGACCACCAACGTGCGCTGTATGGGCTGCCGCTCGGAGTGGGTTCCCCTCCTTGTCTTCTTGCTGCGCGCTTCCATTGCACGTCCCTTCTATGTCTGTTTTTTTCTGTAGCACGAGGTCGAGAATGTTCAGGCGCTCAACAGCACGAAAATTGACATGTGGTATGCGGATTTTGCGAGGTCATTCGAGCCGCTGCGAGCTCGCGCAGGAGGCGCTGATGGTTGCGGTAACGAGCGAGCTATCGCAAATTCGGGGACGAGGAGGAACGTTCGTCGCCCCGCCATCACCGTAGCATCGCAACCCCGCCAAATTCACTACAAGCTATACGGCAGGCCAGCCTGCTATCGGGCTATGTGCACCTTGAAGCCGCAGGGCGTCGCCGAAGACAGCGACGAGGCTTCTATCTCGAGCTGCTGCGCCACGGTGATAGGCGCGTGCGCGACAGGCAGTTAATTCTTAAGTGTACAGCCCCGCTTGGGCCCGGGATGTGTCAATCAGAAGTCGAGGTGTTGATCAATGAAATGTCGCGTGCTGACTTAATCAGTATATATAGGTTCTCGCACTCACACCCACTCTAACCCTTCCTCCTCCCGTTCCCCATCCCGTCGTCGCGACCCCCCGCCCTCTCTGTGGTTGCTGCGACCGTCCGTGCTCTGAAGGCCGCGAAAATGGCAAACTCGGACATCAAGCTCACCATCGGCGCGCTGCAGGTCGCAGTTAGTACGTCTGCGCGCCAAATCTTCTTTTTGGAGAACTAGAATTGATGTCTATGCGTGCACGAATGGCGATAGCCGTCACAGGATACCTGCTGGGATGCTCAGCGGTCCAGACCTATGTGTATTTCAAGAACTATCCAAACGATCAGCAGAGAATTCAGTCACTGGTGCGTTCGTCGCCTTGCTTGCATTCGGGCGGCTGGAGATGGGTCTCACGGCTAACTTGGTCTCTAGGTTATGCTACTAATGTGGGCATATCTTCTTCGCTTTGTCGATATCGCGAGTCGTGACAGGATATATGCGTTCGTTCTTTGAAGGCTCATCGAGACGGCGCAGCAGATATGCTTAACCCACGCCGTATTCGTCCTTTCCATACAAAACTGGGGCAATAACGACGCGCTCCTGCACATACCGACGTCGCTAACAGCGACGCTCGTATTGACCGCGTGTGATGCGTTGCTAGTCGAGGTATGTCCACTCTCATTCTCAATCTCATCGCTTACGCCTTCCAGTGGTTCTACTTCTGGCGCATATACAAGCTCATCTCCCGCAAATGGCCGAGCATCATCGGCACTGTGCTCTCTGTCGTGCGTTTCGCCGGCTGGATGTTCTTCACCTCGCAGTCCACGCGCCTCGGCTTCGCATCGCAAAGCCTCGTGCAGGAGTGGAAGTGGCTGATCGTGACGCTGCTTGTGGGCCTGTTCGTGAACAATGGGTTCATCTCAGGGACGATTCTGGCGATGTTCTTGAGGAGTCGGGATGGGGCGATGAGCCGGTGAGTAGTCCTTCCAGCGCGATGGATAGTGATGGCACGAGATGGGGGCGTGGATGGGGCATGGAGGGAGAGAACACGGGACTGATTCTGCTTGCAGGACGAAGCTGCTGCTCGATCAGCTCATCACATGGACAATCGGTGCGTCCTCACAGCCATTTCATTCATTTCCGAGTTCTATCTGATCCGTTCTCTGCTCTGCTTCCCTCTTCACCTCGCATCATTCGTTTAGAAACGTGTCTGATCACCGAGTACGCCTTGCCCGTCACGTATCTTCTGACGCGAACGCTGATGCCAGCACTTCTTGTCGGATAGATTGATATACGTCGCGGTCATCATCTTGGTGCGTGCCGACACAATCTGTTTGATCTTCCACCTTTGTGCTTACCGCTACGTGTACGCCAATAGTTCGTGACTCTCAGAGACTCGTGTAAGTCCTTGCCATTCCACCCTCCGCTGCCGACCGTCCAGCTGAACTCCGTCCGGACAGTCGTGTGGCTAGTCGTGCTGGCTTGTGGAATAAAAGGTTCGTCCTCTCCCCCCATCGCCTTCATCGTCACCATCTTCGTCCGCCTCGTCGTCGTCGCCGCGGAATTTCTGATTAACGTCTGCGACTAGTGTCCTCAAATTGCCTGCTATCTTCGTACGCCTCCCTTCCTCTCCCCCTTGCGCTCGTCTGACCGTCGGCTTGTCATACTGCGTCGTTTTTACCCGTAGGCTAAACAACCGGCAGCCAACGCAGCCGCTGACCGAGCCTACGTTCGGCGCGTCGATAAACCACGACTTCCCGCTCATCATCACCGTCAGTGTACGTTTCCTTCTTTCCTTCTCCTTGCTCCCCTCCCCTCCCCTCTAGCGAGGCTCTTCGTACTCCCGTTCGGCCGTCCGCGCTCCCTCATCCCGTAGTCCATCGTCCCTGTTTACTCACCCGCGAGAGCGAGACTGAGACTGACATTGCTCGGTTTTAGACGGCCAACGACGCTCGTCGTGACCACGACACAGCGAGCGAGTTCACCACCGCTCCCAACTCGGTGCTCGCGCAAGAGATCAAATGATCCGTTCATCTACTGGTTACCCTGCATCTACCCTCTGCGTACCTGCATGCTTGATGTCTGCTAGCTTTCGCGCCTTCTCTCGGCTTGCCTGCTTTCCTATTTTCTGTTCTGTTCGTTTTTGCTGTCGTCGCTTGCATCGTTGTTCATCGCATCTCACTGCTCCATCTACCGCGTCTCACCCCATCCCATCTACGAGCATGTCCATATCCACATACGAAGTCGTATCTTGCTGCTTACAGGTTCCTATAGCGCTGCCTATGAGCCACCGCAATTGCCATTCCCAAGTCCTTGTAGAATGTAAATAACTCGAATGTACTTAATATATACCAGTAATAACGACACCCCGTCAACGTGTATAGCAAACGATTAAGCGAGTATCAGGTGTGTTGCGGTGAGAGCCTGCAGGACTGCTCGCATGTATGAGAAACCGCGACGGAAAGCACGCGATTACCGGGGCGGCTTCGGGGGTCGCCTGGGGAGCGGCATCCAGGATGGTTCAAGGGGTCGTGCTCGGCGAAGCTAACGGGCGCGAGATATCTTAGATCTACCGCGTGTCAGTGGGTATATGCGCATGCACTCAATAACGACGTACCGCGGTAGCGCTACCAGTCGTAGCCTAGTCCTCTGCGCCCTACTTCCCGTTCTACCCTCTTCCTGCGACTGTACGCCCGCTAGACAATACCCGCGCGTTGCCGACATCGCGTAGGGTTAGCCACCACCCCTTCCGAGGCCGGGGGGCGTGAATGTAGTAGACGAGTTGGCGAGAGAGTTGGGTGAGCTGTTGCTCGTATCGATCTTCCAAAATCCAGTTCCTGGGTAGGACGCTGGCAGATTTTCGACTTGTTGTCTCTTCAGTGGAAATCTGATCGGTTTTATACCTGGGGCGCGTCGGAATTCCTGCTATTGTTAGCGGGACCCGGGTAGATAACGGGTGATCCGACGGCTGAGTCTTTGTAAGACAACAGCTATACTTAGCGCAACCATGTGGTGCTTTTACTGTATTCGGTTAGTTGCTTCCCACAAGAAGTGTGGTGTGGGAGTGAGATGCTTTATCTGCCAATCGGATCATGCGTGCGCCGCATGGTCCTTATCTATGGGTGATAAGGGTCTAGACCTACCGGTCCGGCACAAGTCCGGGCATGCAATGAGAGTGATCCCCGCGGTCCGGCCGAAACCGGAACACGGGACTGGGTCAGTTCCCAACTAAGCTCGCACTCTACCAGCAGCCAATACCCGAAGGTAAAGGCCCGGCCAACTGGCGAGTTCACTCAAGGTTTGCCAGTCAGACTGGGACCCTGCATAATTGTGAGGCGCTTGCATATTGCAGCTATTCCTCCGCCATGGACACTCAGAGGTGTACCAGACATGGGTAAGTTAAGACGCCGAATCTTAACCGGGTATCAAACCGGCTAGATATGGCAAGAGATGTTGCAACAAAGTGATAACCGGTGATCTAACTCACCGGATCATTGTTTCCGAAGCTGTCCTTGGTTAGGACAGGTAAAAGGCTACACACATAAGCACGTCAGTGTGAGGTATATCACAGTGTAAAGAGTGAGTTCCTAAGGCTCGACTCAACGTACTTAGGGTTAGGCGTTGATTGCTGGCGTATACGCCATTTGTGTTTCGTTAAAGATTACGGCCTATTCCCTGAAACCAACCTCTTATGATCAGTTCCAGTCATCTAGGCGACCTGATTGCTCAATGTCAGGGACGTAGCTAGTCAATTGTTCTCGGCGCCATGTGTTTAGCAAGTCGGCGATGTTTGTTTCGCGTTTTCTACTCACTAACCACCGCCTGTTCGTGAAGCCAAGCTCACGCAAGTCCGGCACGCTTTCCAACTCGTACAACGACTTCGAACGGCCGACTGCTGCCAGTTTTCCAGTGGAAACCAGCCCAGGAGTGCGGGTTGCCTGGACCGAGGCGGCTGCATGAACCTTGACTCGCTTTGACGGCCGAAGATCAAACCTTTCGCCCTCAGGGGGTACTCGGACCGTTCCTCGAACCTCCACGACTCGTTGTTCAATGTAGTCATCCTCGTTGTCCTGGGCCGCGACCACCCGGTCGAGATCCTCCAAGGTCCGCTGGACGGAGTCTGTCGCTATCCGAGTTCGCTGCGTACTTGTGTGTACACGAGCCCGTTTGCGCCTGTGACTCGGCCCATCATTATGGGCAGGACGAGTAGGGGCAGGGACGGACACGGCTGCCATGTGTTGCGAGTGGTGATTGATCATTCGATCTATCTCCAGATGCCATGCAGTGACGACACGATTGCCTAGCTCTTTAACGTCGAACGCTTGCCATGCTGGGTTGAATTGGGATTTCAAGACAAGCACTTCGTCGGGCACTCTTGGTTCGCTAAACCTGTTGTTCCAGCGCTTTTCGTATTGTTCAAGAGTCCAATGTTTCACCAGATCGGATGGGTAACCACGCCGGTAGTAGAGCTTCATCAGCTCCACGACTGCGTCCGAGTAGTGCTCTGGCGCACTGCTCAGTACCGCCATCCTAGACATCTCTCCTATGAACGTCGCTTTCTTGACGTCCTTCGGATGAGCCGATATCCATGGTATGCGTTCCTTATGGTTCAGTGGCTTGCTATATGGACGATGTTCAATGCGGTCCGACACCGGATCGATATAAACGTGCATATCCAGGAACGGAGTATTCCATTCCGACACTGACCACTCAATTTCCAGACCATCATAGCTGATAGCATCGCGGAGGGTAGCGAGCGCTTCCTCTGCGGTGTCACATTCTACAATGCCTAAGATGTCGTCAAGGTAGCGGCCTATCATAAGCAGGTTATCTGCAAAGCGCGCTAGCTCAGGAGTTAGAGGGTTATTCGGTGATGCGGCGTAGACTGCCTCGAATATTTTTTCCTCATGCCAGGCTGCGTAAAGCGAAGCCAGATCCGGCGAGTGGGCAAGGCCCATTGCAAGACCAGACTTCTGCTGGTAGTATTCTCCTTGGAAACCGATGACGAGCTGCCTCGTAGCAATTATCAAACATCTTTCGAATATTTGACAAAAGATAGCGTCTTTATCACATCCTATGTGCTGTAGCCACCAGGACGAAATGCGCGATAGGCATTTAGCTGAAGGAATGTTAGGATAGAATGCGACCACATCGCCACTTACTATCCAACGCTTTCTACGAGTTTGAACTTGGGACAGCTCGATTCGTTTGTTCGTTTTGGCTATGACTTGTGCGAGATGTTTAGTACCATCAATCGTAAAGCCTCGCTTTTTGTTAAGCAGTAGCCGTAACTGTTTCGCAACGAACAACCCGGCGGGTGCCTGGATATTCGAGTGACATGGAACGATAGGTCGCATTTTAACCGGTCGTTTATGCATCTTTGGGATGCCATAAAACTCCGGAATTACGCCCATGTTGAAGTCAGGATCGCCATCCTTTACCTCCGGGAGCTTGGAAACCAAGAACCCCGCAAGCTGGGGGTCATACAGGACGTCGTCCACCAACTTGGCGACTTCCTGTATCTTTGTTCGTTTGTGCGAATAAATCGTAAACGCTTCTTCTTGCGTCAGCGGCGTGTAATTGCTGCGATCGGCAAGTAGTTTACGTGCGTTCTCAATGAACCATTCTCTGGTGACTACGGCGACACCTAGATTTTTATCTGTTGCAGTGACGATATAGTGGTGATCATCCAGATGCTGTTTAACAGCGGCCAAATCAACCAGCTTAGAGAGGCTAGTATCATTATTTATCCTAGGCATGACATTTGTAACGTAGTCGTTAACATAATTGTCTCCATGTTGGAGGCCGAGTTCAACGTAATTGATTGTGTCTTGATTAAATCGCTTTCGCTCTTTAGCGACTTTGTAGTCAGGATCAAAGGGAACGTCTTCGTTGTCTACTTCTTTTCCGTCCTTAAGTGCCTCGTGCATAAAATGTACACGCCATCTGAGGCGATCTTTGAACTCATCCCACGCTTGGGTTATGAGTTTCGGACGTGTCTTAATTGGTAACAAGAACTTGATAGAAGCAGAGAGATGAATTTGTAGATGGTCGGGAATCTGTACTCCAGGACCTATATGTACATTGGCGCGGTATCTAACGGCACTACGAATAATGTCCGGCACACGCTCGTATAGTAATCTACAACCGACTGGAGTCGGTAGGCAAAGAAATTCATCGGGGTATGAGTGGGGGTGTTCGTACCTCCAGGTCGACGATCTGATTATTGTGATAAGTTCAGCAGGTGAACGATTACGGCACAACTCACATGATGAAGTATGTGAAGACCGGCGGACGTAGGAGTCCCCTACTTGCGTGGGGGCGGCTTTGCTACCGCCTTTCCTTTCCCCTTGTAGTCGGTGGGTTGGCGACGCACGTTGGCGTTTGGGACCCGGGACTGGGGCGGTCGATTCTGCGGCTTCGAGGGTGGCTTTCCACCAGTCGACATGCGGGCCGATCCGCGATTGTAGGGTTTCGGGCGAGACGAAGAGCCCTTCGACCGTTCTACTCCGGAGACCTATAGTCAAGTTAGTCAGTCGTTCTGACAAGTCTGAAGCGGCGAGACTTACTTGTTTGCTCGTCGAGGCCTTCGTTAGGTTGCTCTGTAGCGACGCGATCTTCTTCTCGAGGGATGCGAGGTCCGATCTGGAGACCGGATCGTCGGACGACATGTCCACGTCGGCTACTTGCTTGAGGTCTACCTTCGCAGTCTTCTTCGACTTCTCCTTCTCCAATGCAGTAGCATGTATGGTGCACACTCGGGAGTAGTACGAAAAGATGCCCGTGCGTACTCGCTGGTTGAGCTGAGTGAGCGCCGGGGAGACCTCGAGTTCGATGAAATTCGGGTTAGGGTTAGGGTTAGGGTTAGGGTTAGGGTTAGGGTTAGGGTTAGGGTTAGGGTTAGGGTTAGGGTTAGGGTTAGGGTTAGGGTAGGGTTAGGGTTAGGGTTAGGGTTAGGGTTAGGGTTAGGGTTAGGGTTAGGGTTAGGGTTAGGTTAGGGTTAGGGTTAGGGTT